>BQNB010210064.1:0-10296 GCA_026074375.1 Tanacetum coccineum
TGTGGCCCTCCCACAACTTTGACTCATAGTTATTTTTTAGTGTATTTTAATATGAAAAAATATATGTATTACAAATTGGCCCCTATAAATTATGAAAATGTTGTTTTGGCCCTCCCACAAAATGTCATCAAGCTCCGCTACTGCTCACGAGTATATGAAACTAAGGCTTCTCCGCCAATTTTTAAATATTTTAACGAAATCTTAATAAAATCAACTGGTTTTTGTTTTGGTTTTTAAAAGTTTTTCGTTTGTACACTCGAAAAATTAAGATTGTTCACTAAATAAGTAGGAATAAAATATAACTTTTGGAAAGACATGAATAACCAAACACGTTTATTATTTATTTGAAGGTGAAAAATTCAAAAATTGGTTACATATGCATAACTAGATATAGGATTAGAATCCTCTAAAGTCGAGTCAAACATGATACATCATGTTCACCAATCACAAATTAGTTAATTGTATAAAACTTTTTCTTTTAATAAAAATCATGAGTCCACTTATTTATTTTCACTCAAAACAAACTTAACATGATCAAGCATGTTTGACCATAACTTTAGAGGATCTTTTTCCCTAGATATAATGACACATATTACATATGATTGTCAATCATGTATGATCTTTTAATGTCAAAATACGGTTAATCTTTGTTTCTTACTATCGGTCATTTGTTTTTACTATAAATGTATGTTTGTTTACCACAGAAAAATAAGATAAAATGGTCAAAATCCGATAAAAATAATTGTGTGCTACTACATATCTCGTTTATTTGACCCATTATAACTTTATTTAAACGTTAAAAATTGGAAAAAGTGCCAATTAAATGCATTTAATGCTGCGGGGTTGACCCGGCGGCTCTCGACGGCTTGACCCGGTCCGACCATTTTTTTTAACCTGACCCGACATTCATATCTCTTTCTGGGTACGTGTCCACTCCAAAATTTATACCAGCAAAAACACAAAACACGTATCTACACAGAAAAAACATACACCCATCTGTGTCTTCTCTCTCAAATCTATCGACAAATTAAGAAGAAAAAAACTGATACAATCATCGGGTAAACATGCCGCCATCGTAATTTTGTTAATCATGTACTTTAGGTTCTTCATCTGTTGGCATACGCAGATGCGTTATTAGAAGGAGAATTCCATGATCTTTATTCATTCACAAGCTAACTTTATATACACATGAGTCCTGAGACTATCCAAGAAAACTACCGACTATAACATAATCACAATTAACGCATACAGCTAAGAGAATCAATTATCTCATGACAAAGAATAATATCAATCCATATCTAATCATGAATGGCTCAGCTAATACTTCCTCGCAGTTTGAACGGGGTGCTTCTCGACGAACAAACAGGAATATAAGTTGAAAAGCGCTTCTTCTTTTATCATCTTCTTTGTTATTTGTTGAGACAGAAGAATAATTGTATTTGTCGGCATAGTTGTTTTGCTGCTTGCGACATCCTCCTTTGCGTGGCTTGCTTTGCCTTTAGTAGGTGTGCAAATTTTTTGACCAACTATTTTTAAAAAATACAATGATCTCCGGTGGTTTCTTCATCTTCTTTGTTATTTGTTTGAACGGAAGCATAATTGTATTTTGAGGCATAGTGGTTTATTGCTTGCGGCTTCCTTTTTTGCGTGACGTTTATTTTTGCGTCATGGCATGCTTTGCCTTTAGTTAGGAGCGAGAAATTAACAACCAACTATTTTCAAAAACTACAAGGATCTCCGCTGTTAAAACAAAGATTAAAAGACAAAGTTTGATGATTGATGGCTATATCAACATAATACGAGAGATTCCCGTCCATCTCGATGATGGGATGCACTTCAGTAATAAGCTTAACCAAAGAGAAGCATGCACACATATTGAGATAAGAACAACACACCATCACACAACACACACATAAAGCTCATACGAGCTGATTATTTAGAGACAAAAAGCGGAAAATAAAATAAATGTGTTTGGGATCCCTCCGAATCATCGGCGAGTTGCCGATGACCGGAGGACAACTATATTGTGATGAGGTGAAAAAAAATTGGTGTTTTAAGGATCTTTCTAGCTCGATACCATATTAGAAGGTGAATTCCCCATGATCTTTATTCATTCACAAGCTAACTTTATATACACATGAGTCCTGAGACTATTCAAGGAAACTACCGACTATAATGGGATAGGCCCATAATCACAATTAATGCATACAACTAAGAGAATCAATTATCTCATGACAAAGGATAATGTCAATCCATATCTAATCATGAATGACTCAGCTAATAATACATTTATCACTGTCATTCTAGTGTTGTTAGTCCATCTTCCGCTAGCAAATATACAAGAAAAACTTCTAAATATATATAAACGGATGAAATCAACATCCGAAACCTTGAGAAACATGAGGATTCGTTAGCTTCAAGGTTGGGAAATGAAATTTTTAGCGAAAAGAAACAAACTTCGCAAGGAAGAAGGAAAATTATTAAAGAAGTATTTTGGGGTGTTCCTACTGTTGTTGTTGGTGTCGCTTTTACAACAGGTTTGCTAGCCGGTATCCCTCTTGAATCAGGAAAAGTGATCACTTGCAACATTTGTAATACATGAAGAGCTGATTTATAGTCTTCTAGAGTCAACATCACTTCTTCCGGTTAATTTAAGGTACTGCAAGTATAGATCTATTAGAGTTCACGTTGAGCTGGCATTGCATAGAAGATGTAGAGGTTGTAGTAAAAGCTCTTGGTAAAAGATTGTTCCCAGATCTTGTGTTGAGAATTTAATGCAACCTGTATTTGCACTATCCTCTTTGGCTAATCAAAAGGTCTACGTATGGATAAGGTGCCCTAAGTCTTAGGAGGACGGCCAGGATGTAAAACTCGGTTGAACATATTAGAGTGATGAGGAACAAGTCCGTAAAGGCCACAAAAATACGGTTACGCCGTGTACATCAAAGCAAATAAGCTTCGAACACCTGGTACTCTCAATATAGGACCCATTTAAAGGGACACAGTTTAAAGGACACCAAATAAAACTTGCCATGTGTTATCATAATGATGTAATGTTCAATAAGATAGTAAACAACTTATGCCACATATAGTGCTGTTTTAACAAGACCTATTCAGATCCCACAAATATAATAGGGCACCAATTCACAATGTAACGTTAATTTAAACTATCATTCTTTCCGAGTCAAAAACCCACGTATACGTATTGCAATACATGAGATTTGATGAAACAAAAACTGTGATTTCAAGCAACAACTTGCAATCAACATTTGGTATCGAATAAATAAATGAAATTTCTATTCTCCGCTACTATTAAGATACACTTCAATTAATGATTGACAGTAGGAATACTAGTTTCATTACCAGCAAAACATATCTAGCGATTTCTGTCGCATCAGCGAAATATCCGTCAAACTTCAAACGGACTTAAGGTCCAAACATAAACAATGTCAAAGGCATGGTAGGAGGTCTCCGTATTTTAGTGGAATTCAACCAAGTCTCTGTCAACTATGTATCGATTCTATGAGCCAACAATGTTCATGGTATAGTGATGAAAACTAGTGCGATGAGTCACGGCTCTGAGGGTCATGAGCATAAAACCCATAATAATAAACACCTCTATCAGCACAGCTATGCATCTCCTCTAATTCGTTTTTCTGAGGTCATAGATAGAACCAAACGGTCAAACACAGTAAGATAAGTAAACCTATCAGCGGCGTAGATGATGATATAACGTCTCATACTATACAAATTTCGCAAAAATTGGCTTTATTCTTATGTTTCTACTACTTATAGGGACAATGTTACTTGGTATGATTTAACCTGAGTCAAATGAACCCATGAACGTTGGGCCTAAATATGACTAGGGTCAAAAGTCAATTGAGTTCGACGTCTCCCTAAGTATTGTTCGAATGTTTTCAGCATCCTAAATCGGCTCCTTCAAACAAACTATATATTACCTTGATAGTAAAGTTTCTGTAATTACATTAATATCTGTAAAATTAAAAAATAGAAAAGTGTTGCTGGTCAACCCAGCCAGACTTGGCCCGACCAACCGGTTATAAAAAGTTACCCCCTATTACCTATTAAGCAACTCATTTTGCCACCTCTATTATATGGCACATACAATTATATGGCACATACAATTTATTATTATATGGCACATACAATTATATGGCACATACAATTTATTATATGGCACATACAATTATATGGCAAATACAATTTATATGGCACATACAATTATATGGCACCTCTATGTAAAATCGTTTTTACTAATAACATGTTATATGGCACATACAATTTATTATTTTCATGTATGCAAAAAAAACTGCATATAAGGCACCAAAATTTCTTGTTACTGTACTTTTTTTTTCTTGTTTAGTATTGAATAAGCCTCATACCCCTAACAAAGATCTTCATTATACATACTCCTAATCCCCATTATGAATGAAGACAAAAACTATTTGGGTTAATAGTTAGCCCAAAAAAGCAAAAACACGTGGTCCAAGTTTCTATCCTCTTAAGTTCTTATATTTTAAAAAGCATTCAAAATTTTGTCGTCATCCTCTCTTGGGTTCATTCTTTTATTTGGTTCAAAATTTTGTCGTCATCTTCTTAAGTCCTTTCTTTAAAAAATATACCTTTTTGTGAAAATGACTTTTGCCCATCAATTTCCTAAAAAAACATCTTTATATTATTTTTTACGAACTCAACAATATCTCACTATCTTGCTAAAAAACAATATCTTTCTATAGATTAATTTGGTTTATGGTATATCTCTAATGGGTAAAACTAAACTCCTCGCCAAAATGAAAACGTGCATGATATATTTAGAGCTTCTCGACTCGGTCAATAAATGTCGAGTTTATAAAGGATGTGTCTTGGCCAACATATAATATTACGTGATGTGTCATTATCAAGATTTCACGTGACTTTTGTTTAATTTATCAACGCCAATCAAAATAATGTTAACCCAATAATATGCGTCATCGGTTAACTTAATGAATCTCAACGTAAAGTAATTCCGCGCATCTCAACAACAATCATTCAAAAAACTTTAAAATGTCACCGCCGACCAAAAATAGTTCCAACAAATAAGCCCGCCGCAACGCGCGGGTGACATTCTCGCTCGTTAAATATCAACTTGAATTCCTCCACCAACCAAAACAAAACAAAAGTAGAGTAAAAATGGGCTACCAAAATAACAAAACCAAAATCACCATAAATCATGCAGCTCTCTTTGTTCTTAACCTCTTCTTCTTTCTTCTAAAATGGATGAGTCGCACAAAATCAACATATGTGTCCCTGTAAACATTACGGCCAACACAAAATCTAAAGAACCAACTCAATATGCTAAAGATCGTATCTAAGACTAAGGGTCTTTTGCAAGTTGCAACTTCTATAATGTTCGTAAGCAATTATACTAAAAGTGGAAACTTTATGCATTTTGGTTCATGTTAGTGAATTTAGTTGAAGTTTTAACTATGTATATGTACTTATTGATAAATGTTATATCCAAAAAAAATTTACAAAACAACATAAACTTACCATACAAACAAATACCAATTTATATCTTTCAACTAAAATATCAAAACACACACATCAAACACTCTTATTTTATCTCACAAAAACACACACAATATACAAACAAATATCATCATCCCACTCATTTACTTCCAATTTATTTCTTTCACCTAAAATATCAAAACATGCACATCAAACACTCTCATTTTAACTTACAAAAAACATACACAATATACACACAGATACCATCATCCTACTCATTTACTTCCCATTTATTTCTTTCACCTAAAATATCAAAACACACACATCAAACGCTCTCATTTAAACTCACAAAACACACACACAAAACAGTGAAGACACTCTCATCTCACAAAACACTCTTTTCTTTCCCACACCTCATCTACTACGGACATCACCAGGAAACCCACCACCACCGGACCTCACCACCGTCGGATCAAACCCCCACGAGACCTCCACCCTTTTCTGACAATCACACCTCTACCGAGCCCAACCACCATTGAACGACGACCATCAAGACCAACCCTCACTAAAAGGGTTTTATAAGTTTTGAGGTATTTTTTGAGTTTCTTAACGTTAATCAAGTTTTAAACGTTTTCTTTTATAGATTTGTAAATTTTAGTTGGAGTTTTTAAAAATATCAAAAATGTTATAAAAACTCACATCTGCAACTAAAATTTACAATTCTATAAAAGAAAACGTTTAAAACTTGATTCATGTTAAGAAACTTAAAAAATACTCAAAACTTATAAAACCCTTTTAGTGAGTGTTGGTCTCGATGGTCGTCGTTCAATGCTGGTTGGGCTCGGTAGAGGTGCGGTCATCGGCAGAGGGTGGTGGTTCGGGGGTGGTCAAATCCGATGGTGGTGAGGTCCGTGGTGGGTTTCTTGGTGATGTCGGTAGTAGATGAGGTGTGTGAAAGAAAAGAGTGTTTGTGAGGTGTGAGACGAGAGTATCTTCACTGTTTTGTGTGGGTTTTTTGTGAGTTAAAATGAGAGGGTTTGATGTGTGTGTTTTAATATTTTAGTTGAGAAAAATAAATTGGAAGTAAATGAGTGGGATGATGGTATTTGTTTGTATATTATGTGTGTTTTTTGTGAGTTCAAATGAGAGTGTTTGACGTGTGTGTTTTGATATTTGTAGGTGAAAGAAATAAATTTGAAGTAATGAGTGGGATGATGGTATTTGTTTGTATCCGCACAATGCCATGATAAAGGAGTTGGACCAATAATATTGAATGATGTTTTCTTTTTCATCATTCTCATTTACTATACTTACATGACCCATGTAAGTGTGAACTTTTTTTTGAACTCTTTGTAGATGTAGCATTTCTCGTACTAATTAGTTGGTTGAGTATTTAGGGAATTGGTTAAAGCCCATGTCTTTTACAATTTTTAAGTTTAGTGGTTGTAAGCGATGTAATGTCTTTTATGTGTGCCATTTAAATTTTTATGGCTGTTAAAGTGGTGAATTTATGTGTTCTTTAAGGCTCAATTTGGTTAAAGGTTTAAACTACTTATTAGCTCGTTGAGTGTTTGTGTGTGTGTGAGTAATGTTAGTAAATATCTAAAGATGGTGTTTTTTTTTGTTTTCTTTCATTATGCACCAAGTTGTTTGCTGATTAAGTGTTGACATAATATGTGTTTGAATGAATAGCTGTGGGGCTGCATCTGCGGAAAGTATGGAGACGGTGTCGAATGGGGCTGCTTCTCCAGATAAAGCAGCTAAAGATGTGATTGAGAAAAAAGAGGATGAAATCGACGAGATGGCTGTAGATGGGAAGGACGACGAGAATGGTAAAAATAAAGTGGTTGAAAATGAAAGATGTTGAGGTCAGTGAAAAGGCAAAGGAAGACTATGAGAACAAGATAAAAGAGAATAAGGAAGAAGGCGAAGAGAAAGAAGAATCCAAGAGTGAGGCGATGGAAGTTGATGACGACAAGGAGATTCCAAATGAGAGGCTGAGAATGGAGTTGTTGATGCATAAGAGGAAGACATCGGCTAAGAAAAAAAGGAACCCACAACCCCTATTGCTCTTGCAATAGGCCTTTATGTTAGCAGAAATTTGTTGAGTGGTTGGTTGTTGTCATTGAATAAATCGCTGCTAAGGAATTTCATATTTTCCCACATTTAGATATTCAAGGATGTGTTTGTTGTTCATGTATTCATTTCTTATTTTGACTTGTCATTTATTGTTTTAATGACATGTAGGGATGTGGCACCGCTCTGAAAGATATTCTAAATGGTAAATACCTTGATTTGCCATCAAAGATTCTTACTGTATCATAACGATACGATGCTCAGTTCAGCGACTAGACGAAAGAAGAAGAAAAGGAGAAGGAGATGAGAGTTCATAAGGACGAAGGTGAAGAGAATGAAGAGCCCAAGAGCGAGGCGATGGAAGCCGATGATGATTAGGAAGTTCCAAATGAGGAAACTAAGAATAAGGATACCGAACTCTGAATGTTGATGATGATGGATTGGTTTGTCATATGGTACAAGACAACATGTGTGTAACAGCAATGGGTTTAAGGGGGAGATGTAGTACACACATTTAATGATTTTTATAATTTTGCGCTCGAGGAGTCCACCCGATTTAGGCTAAGGGTGGAATTACACCGACCTCACTAGGAATATGGATTGAGGAATATACACTTTAGATTACAAGCTTTTCCAAGAATCTATGGAGGTTTTAATAGCAAGGGATGTCTGATGTGTGCTTAAACACACATCATTTTTATCCCTAAAAACACTATAAATCAGACTAATAACCCTAAAATATGGATAATTATGTTACAAATATGTTTGTGTTGTGTTATTATGTCTTACAGATACAAAGTATTAAAAACAAAGAAAAAACGATAATTTTCTGATGACTTTCGACAACGTTTTCATGTTTATCGAGATTCAAACGAACTCGTGAAAATTCTCTGAGCACTCCATTGGAAAGAGCACAAAATTAGGAATCTATCGGTACCTTACTCGCCCATTTTGCCTTTCTTATTTGAACCCTATCACATCTTATTTGAACCTTTATATTAATAAATCTGCCAGACCAAACTAAGGGGTTAAATAGAACATAATGTGTATATATTACAAGAGTTTTGTCCATATAAGTTGGATTTGGAAATTCTCTTAAGACCTCACTCGAGAGGTCACTCGTTCGAACCTGAGGCTTGCCTTGGGTGAGAGTTATACACCGGTTGCCACGTGGCACTCTCTGAGTGGTCCACGTAGCGACCCGACCTGACCCGACCCGACCTGACCCGACTCCAGACCCGACCAACCCGGTTTCCAACCACCGTTGACCGGAGGTTGACCACCGTTGACTGGTGATCCGGTGGTGGTTGACCGGTGGTCCGCCATCGTTGACCGGTGGCTCCGACGACGACGACGGTGGCTGCTCCGGTGGCGGCTACCCATAGTACTCCTGCCACGTGGCACCACTCAGGTGGTGACACGTAGCATACTAGTGATTGGGTGTCAGATTTACAGGTACTAGGTTCAGATATGGCAGGTACGAGGTATAATGATTGGCTCAGGATCCGAGTCAATCATTAGTTTGGATAAAGAGGATTCTAGAAGGCTACGTGTCACACTATGACTGGTGGATCGGGTATATACAGGCTGTCACAGACTGGCATACTAGGTTTGTGATCCGAGGCTCATCATTGGCCAATCATGTGCAATTATTATGGCGGTTGGGCTGGAGAATTACCAAAATACCCCCCAAGTGGGTTGGGCTATAAATTGGAGATCCAGGGCATTCATTTAGACGTGTAGAATTAGTATAGTATAGTATAGTTTTAGTTTTCTCTAAAAGTTGTTAGCTTATTTTCAGCTTATTAGATATTTTATAAAAGTTGTTTACAACTTATTGCTTATTGTATTAAGATCTTATTTTGATAATGAAGTTGGTGTTTGGATGCTATTTACTTGTTGCTTATTCTTATGGCTTTTCCTCTATTTCTTTTCTTTCTTTCTAGCTTATTGAACATAAGCCTTTCTTTAAGCTTATTTTTTGAGCTTATTTACCAGCTTATTCATAAATAAGTTTAAAGCCAAATAAGCTATATCAAAGCTTATTCGATTCATCTCTTATTTCTTTTATAGGTTTCAGTCAAATAAGTTTTTTTAAATAAGTTGTTAAGCTTAGCTTATTTTTGTTAAGATCTAGTTATAGCGTATTGCTTTATAGCTTTTTATCACTTAATCGTATAAGCTTCTCATAGCTTATTCGTATTTGATTTTGAGCTTATATTTTTGAAATAAGCCCTTGGCTTATTTTCGAAATCTACATTTCTTATAGTTTTCGAATAAGCTTTCTTAAGCTTATTTGATTGTCTTATAGCTTATTTAGTTTTATTTTCAAAAAAATAGATCTAGTTTATTGAAACTTTTTTTTAAAATAGCTTATTTGTTTAGATCTACTAGCTTTTAGCTTCTCTATACTAAAATACTTAGTATTTTGAAATTTAAGCTTTTAGCTTATAACTTATTCATATAGCTTAATTGTCTTAACTTTCCTTGTTTGTTTTTGTTTGATGAATCCTTCTACACTTGAGGCGAGGAGCTTAAGGGTTATATAAGCTAGCTTGTTTACTAAGTTTAGAGCTTTTCTAGAGTTTACTAGCTTATTAGTGTATAAAGTTCTAAACTTTATTATCTAATAAGTAAATAAAGTCTATTAGAGAAATAAACTTGGCAATTTTGCTAGTTTATGTAATCGAGTGGTTTTTATTTGATTTTGGT
>BQNB010210066.1:0-10296 GCA_026074375.1 Tanacetum coccineum
AAAGTTTAGTGTTGAGATCCTTGTCCCAATCCCAAGTGAGTCTGAGGGTGTTCCCGAAATGTGTGATGTGCCTTTTCATGACAATTCCCTGCCTCTTGAAGCCTCTAAAGATCAATTTAAGGATTTCTTCGAGTCTAACGATGAATCTACTTCAAGTGATGACGATTTTTTCTCTATTGACGACATCGATTATGTCGATGCATCACCTCTCGATGTTGAGATCGTCAGCTTAGAGGTGGTGGAGATTGTTGTCCCGGAAGTTGAAAGGATTGATGATGATATTCTTTTAACAATCAAAGACGAAATCCTTCGTGAAAAATTATTGAATGTCAATCTTCTTATTGCTAAGATCGATGCATTAAGAGACAATCCCACTCCATTTTCCAATGTTGTGATCAAGTCTACCTCCACATTTTCTAATCTTTTCTTGGAGGAGACTAAAACCTTTGATAATTCTATTTCTGAATCCGAAACTTTCCGCTTTAATCTAGAAGAGATTAATAGTGGCAGTCCCACTACTCGTTTTGATTTATCTCTTCCATATTTTAAAGCTTTCTACATTGATAACGGTCATTTTAAAGAGAAGAGTAGTGGCAGTACCATTACTCATGTTGATTTTTCTTAATATGATTCGTTTATCTTTGATCTTTCGAATGATCAGTTTCCTCCTGCCGATAGGAGTGACTTTTATCATGAGGAGTTTGCCAATGAACTCACTCACATCATGTCTCTCCCGAATCTTGAATGTTTCAAATTTAAGATTGAGCCCGATCTAGGAGATTTGACTTTTATTGACCCCGGGATTCGTAAGAATGTGTCTACGACTAATGTGAATGTACCATTAGAGGATGACCAATCTTTTCTCTTCGCTTATGTTGTATGGATCTTTCTTTCTTTTCTCACGTATCCTGTTGTCCCTCCATATCTTCTCTCCACCGGGAATGAAGATACCATTTTTGATCCAGGCATCTTAATTTATCATTCTTTTATGCCGGATGTATCTCATCGGAGTGGAACTTTCATGAAATTCAATGTTTATCCAAACCACTTGAATGAAAGTTCGATGATGATTTTATCTTCCACTTGCTTCCCCATGGACCAATGAATTCGGGGTCGAGTTGAGCTTGTGACTCGGTTAACAAAAACAAGGCGCTTCATGGGTGGCAACCATGCTTATCCCTTCCATCTTCTTTCTTTATGCTAATAAGTGTGTTGTGTTGTGATGAGGCTCGCCTCTTCCATTACCCGTGTTTTGTGTTTTATGGTTTATTATCCAGGGTTGCCCGGATTATGATGACTCTCGTGCTCGCGGTTTTGTCCTCCGATCACTCGAGCTTCACATCCTCAGCTTCATTTTGGGAATCCGAACGTTTTATCTTTTGGCTCACTGCAATAAAACGGCCTTAGATTTGCGTAGGAACCCCTTTGATAACATCGAGGACCGAATGTTTAGTTCTAGTTATGGGGGGATTTCGATTTGATTTGTGGACTGCAGCTTGTTGTTATCAAGTAATCTCGTTTTTACCACCAAATTTTGCAAAAATACCAAAAAAATTTGACAAATTTTTAAAAATAAAATTAAAAAATAAAATAAGTGTTTTGTCACTGTTTTGACTTTCCTAATGGGTAGGAATGAGAATTATTTTTGATCATCGTTCGGCGTGTTGCAGCCCTCTGCTAGTTCCTCAACTTACCACTTATTGCCACGCGCTGCTATCAGACCGAGCTTTCACGAATTTCGGATTGCTTCGATTTTTAAAAAGGTGAAGAACAGTAGTGTAGAGTTAATATATAAGTTTATGTTGCTAAGCAAGATTATTTAAAAACTTATATGTGTAACTTGTGGCTTTTTCTCCCATTAGCTTCTAATCTACCTAATCATACGTGCTCAATTCAATTCAACTAAGTCAATCGATGTTTTCAAAAAAAGCTTCAAATTTGTAACTTGATGTTTTAAAGCTAGATTTTCTGTTTCTTGTAATATGAAAGTTAAAAATGCCAAAGAAGCATGATGAAGTATGAATGCAAAAATGCATAGATATTGAAATTTGCCAATGAAGCATACATTTGATTATATGGAACAAGTAAAAGATGTGTTGTGATATCTCACCAGGAAGCGAAGTCTAGGTGAGGGTTCAAACTAAGACACCTATCCTTAGCCATATTAGGAAGAAGGTGTTGTTGATGTGATTTCCCACTACGCTAGCAACGGGGTGGGTTTTCAAACTAAGAACATCGGTCGTTGGTTGTGATATCCTACTAGGGAGTGAGGCCTAGGTAGGTGTTCAAACTAAGCAACGCATTCCTAGCTTTAAGAACTTATGAGTATAATGTGACAAATCTTGCAAATAAGTTCTACAGTTAAAATCTCGTTCTTTATAATCAAGTTACAAGGTCCTAATAAGTTGTTGCTTTGAGTCATGATTCATCTCGAATTACGACTATGGAAATAAGTTGATCTATGGTTAAGTTGAGAGAGCACAACATTTAAATCATACATCCATGTTGGGGTGCTAAAAGTTCACCAAGTCAATAAGCTATGAGTGCTTAGCATTTTAGATTATATTGACAAATGACTTGTTTAATTGCTTGGTTTGGAACCTAATGAAAAATCAGGGACGATGATTTTATCCGTCAGGACTTCACGTAGATTATTCTATGGGCGTTTTCTCTTTCTTTGATCCAATGTTGATATATAAGGAAGTCAACAGGAAGTCAAGAAAAGAAAAAGGAAAATCCAAAAATATTAGGGATAGTTCATAGATAAATAAAAAGTGGTGAAAACGGGACTTGTCGAAGCTTTTGATTCTTTAGTTCCCTTTGACGAACACTTTGCTACTTTTCGAGGTTATTAGTCGAGGGGGATTTAGACTCTTAGTTTTCGTAAATGTTTACTCATAACATTGTGTGAGGACTCAAGGCAATACATTAGTATGGGGATTTTGGTATGTGTTTAATTACACATACCTTTTACCTTTAAAAACGAGCTAAAATAACCAAAAACGGACTTAAAATGCCAAATACACGCTTGTTTTGCTAATTGTATTGTGCAGGAACGGATAATTAAGAAAAGGATGAAAAACAAAGCCAAATCGACAAAACCGGACTCGGAATGGGAAAGCAAGGAAAAGACAAAGTCAAAGTCCAAGCCAAAGTCATCCAGAGTCAACCAAGTCAACCCCGAAGCTAAAAAGTCAACAAATCAAGAAATATAAGTTTAAGGGTTGAAATTGCCAAACCCTAAACTTGTATTTATAAGAAGAAAAGATGAAAAAGAAGAGGAGGGTCAAACTGCCAAATTGGCAAAGTTATACCCCAAGGGGCAATTCTGCCAACCCTCCTAAGTTTTAACCACCAAGGACGGTTTATGCAATCAATGTTATAACTTTTGGGGACTTATTTTGCCAAGTCCCCAAAGTTATTTAACACCTAATGGTCGTACGGTGCATTGAAAACAATTCGCCATGAGGGCCCTACTTTGACAATTTCCCCACATAACTAATCCCCTGTACCCCACAACCTTTTTTAACCCTTAGATCCCGCCCAAGCACAAAACCCCATCTCTCCCACCTTTTACCCCTGAACACAAATTACCCAAGAGATCAAACCTTCACCCCCTCTCCACTAAACCCCTTTATGCCATGTTGGCAATCCATACCTACGACTCGGGCTCCAAGACAAGATTAAGGGTCAAGATTGGTTTTTGGTTTGCTCTCACCAAACAAACACAAGAAACACAATGCAAAGAAGCTTGGCAGCTTATAAAAGAGGAAGAAAGATGAAGAGTTAGGGAGTAGTTAGTGTGTTTTTATTTTCAGTTTCATTTGTAATTTTTCTTACTGTTCATCGAATTAAGCTTTTTAGATTCTTCAAATTAGTTGTAATCTCTGTTTCTTCACTTGTACTTTTTGTTTTTAAAGCAATAAACCAGTTCAGTTGAGTTTAGTTCTCAAATTCTCATGTTTTAAGCTGAATTTTTAACAATAAGCTTGTAAAAAGCTCATTGTAGCTTATTGCATTTCCTTAAGTTCAAAAGTTGTTCAACTCTTGTTAAAAGCTTTTATATACTGTCTTCGTTCATTAATGCTCAATATCTTTCATTTAAATTCAGTTTTCATTCATTTTGGAAGCAACAAGGAGTTAATAAGCTAATATTAGCTTAATGAGTTTTTAAGCTCAAGGTTTAGAGGCTTTGAAAGCCATTAGGTTTACAATTTGTAGCCACTCATTCAGATAGAGTGGCTAGTGACTGAGACTACAAGTTTCAGGTTTCATTGTCTAAAATTCATTTTAGCATTTACTTAGCTTAGTTCATAATGCTTATTCATTTTGTTTTCCTTGTGATTAAACCTGTTTAGAATTGTTTAGATTAGTTTAAAAATGCAAATGTTTTAAACTTTGGTAGCTAGGATTCATTTAGGTTTCACTTTTTAGATTCTGTCATTTAGTCCTAATAAGCTAGGAGAGAAACTAGCTATTTCCTTTTAATAAGCTGTGGGTTTTAGTTTTAAAATAGCTTAAGTAGGTGAATTCTAGTGTGAGTAGATAAAAGATTTTAGCTGCTTTAGTTTTTAAAATAGTTTTTAAGCTCAAATTAGTTTAGACAGCTAGTTTTAAGTGGTGTTTGGATTAAGGTTACTTTGACTTTTAAAGTCAAAACTATTCTGTCTAAATACTTCATTTAGCTTGAGTTTTAGTCAAGTTAACACCGAGTGTAAAAGGTTATAAGAGTTACTGTGAAGAATTTAGAGTTTAGAGCTTAAAATGGATTAAGCTTGCACCAGGGCAGTTTTTAGCTCAAATAGATTTAGTGAGTAGGATTGTTTAAAGCATGTTAGAGTTCAAAATTGATTTGTGCTCACTCAAATGCATTTGGTGAAGTGGTTTAGAAGCTCTAAATCTTGAACTTTAGACCTGCACTTTAGTTTGTGCCAATTGCATCAGCAAACAGCAGTTTATACTGCTGTTGCTTGCCATTTTCTATACACTTTTTTAGAATTTGAAAGTAGGAATTAGAACTTAGGATTAAGATCATTAATAGTTCTCCACTAGCCTAATCTAGATAAGTTCTTAAATTTCATTTTGAGCTTTTAGTATGCTTAATTTTTTTTTATAATGTGACATAGCAGCAATAATTGGATTTTAGCTTATTTTTCTTAGAATTCTCATTTCTAATTGTAATTTTGAAAAACCTTTTATCTAGGTTAGATTTAAATCCATAGATTAGCTTAAATTCTAAATTTCAGCTTTATAGGATTAGGAATAAGCTGTTTAGCTTATTAGAAAAGCTCAAAACAGCTTTAAGCCTAAAACTTGCACTTTTCATTAGCAAATCTCCTTATAATCTTGTTTACTCTTAGCTTATTACTTTTTAGAAGTCCATAGTACACATCTTAAGCTTCATAAAGCTTCTTTTGTTTTTCATTTTCATCAAGAAATAAGCTTGCAATAAGCTAAAGTTTGAAAAAGGGTAGAAAAACTTGACTTTCTGTAACAGTTTGAAAAAAGCTTATTTTTTAGCTTATCTAGTTGTTAAAAGTTGAAAGTGCCTTTATTAATGTTGTTTAGAATAAGCCCCTTTATAAGTTTGTAGTTTTGAGTTTTTGCTGAAACTCACCTTTTTCAATAAGCCAAAAATAAGCTAGATCGTAGGGTTGGTTTTGTAATTTTTCCATAGTAGAGGGGTACCCGTTTTAACTGAAGTGTAAATTCACCATAGTTTACCCGCCTACCCTTTACTTTCCTCTTTTACAATTTCTACCCTAGACTTTTAGGAAAAATAAAAAAGGGGGAAAGACAAGAGGTCCGGGTGAGCAAGACTCGAACCCGAGACCTCTCGATACGATCCCCCTCTTGTACACACTTATACCGCTGCGCCCTTGGGTCTTTTTCGTTAAAGACTCAAGGGCTTAGATATTTAAGGGTGTTTTGGCATTTAAGCTTATAAGCTGCCAACAGCTTATAACGAGCTTATTTTTAAGCCAATTTTGCTTTTCTTATTTTTCGTAGGTTATTTATAAGGTAAAGTATTTTTAGTAAATTTTTCAGAATTTTTCGAAGTCATTTAGTATTTTTTATAATTTAATTTAGTTAAAAGTTTTAAAAATTCATAAAAAATACAAAAATTATCAAAAAAATATTTTTCTTTTTTAGAAAATTTTATTTTGTCATATAGTTTGTAGGAAAAATATAAAACTTTTCGTAGGGTCATTTTTACAACTTTTTACTTTTTAAAGAACGGTCCGGGTGCGTTTTTTTGTGTTGACTCGTTTTTGGGTCAAACGAACTCCGTTTTCGGTCTAGTCTTTTTCATTCTTCGTTATTTGTCCCGTAGAGTAGTTTAGAAGTAAAAATTTCTTCGTAGGGTTATTTTTAAAGATTTTAGGTTTTTCCCCCTTTGTTCGGGATTCGTGCTTTTTATTTTTTTTTGTTTTGTAAATTATACTTAATTTCATAATTTTTAGGTTTTTCTTAAACGTTTTTGTTTATTATTGTTTAATTTAACTTCCTACACTCTCAAATCAATTCCTTCCTTCAAACTCAAATCTTCGACTGTATCGATTCTCCATTCCAGCCTCGTTGGGGATAAACGACCCGGGAACACTCTATACTACTTCTCGGTTTTATTGATCTTGTTGAATTTTTTGACTATTATTATTTTATATTTTTTTTTTATATATATAGTGTAAACAATCTCAATCATTTTTGGCGCCGTTGCCGGGGAGGCTGTGAAGCCAATATCTATCGTTGCTGTTGAGCATTTGTGTTTGAATCTGTGCATATTATCAAAAAAAAAAAGTACAAAAATATTTTCATTTTCTTTTAGTATAATTATCATTTAAAAAAATAAAAAAAATTTTGTCCATAAAAAGAAATAAAATTCACAAATTGGTAAAAATACCAAGATATAATATTCTCAACTGAGGTATTATCATAATAACTCCGGTGAACTTGTTGGTTCCCATCTCGAACAAAAGATATAAAAATTGCTTTGTGTCACTTGTGGAAATACGGTCACCTTTAATTGATAAACAAACTTATTAAGAGGGGTATATGGGTGGTTGTTCCGAGGCACTACGACCGAAAAAGAAGGTTTTTATTAGTTTCGCGGCTTTCCCGCTCCTCCGCTCCTTTGTGCGTTTGTCTTTTAAAGAGCTACCGTGAAACGAGTTGACTATTGGTTTAAGTTGTCTTATCTCATTTTGTCCGTTAAAATAAATTGTGAATTAATGGAAAAACCAAAAATAATCTTCTTTTTCTTCGTATCATTTAATTCTTTTCTTATCCATCTTAATGTTTAATTCTTATGACGTCATTCGATTATGTTTGAATCGATTTTACGCGGATTAAAGAATGCTCGTCTTGTGGAAGTTTGTACACTTCAAAACTGTGGTTGTGCGATAAGGGAGTTTGAAGATAAGATTCTTGTTTCAATACCGACTAGTTCTACGCCCCTTAAATTTGAAAAATTTTGTCTCGATTGTGGAGACCCAATTCATGGTCTTCATTGTCAAGGATGTGCTCTAATACAAAAGACATTTCGAGGAAGTCCTTCAAGGAATTCCAAGAACTTCCAAGTGATCCAATGACAAATACAATACGTTGTTAATGCTCCTCAAGAGCCAATCGTTGTTAATCAGGACCCGGTGAAAATTCCTCACCAAGTCCCTCTACACATTGACCATTGTTGGTCACGAGTGCGGTGATTTCGTTAGATGGAATCTTTTGTCGACATGCACGTGTAAGTCTTTGTGGGAAAGGTGCTCATTTCGGTTATAATTGCCCTCCGAGGAGTTCAGATTATCTCTAATCCGGAACCATCGCTCATAAAATCAAAACCTTGGTGAAGCCCTTCAAAACTTGCAAAGTTTTGCAAATCAATGTCTCCTTGGTACATGCCAAAAAATGTCGGTTGCAAGGATACGATGGAGTTTGTTTTTTATTGAAGTTGGAAATGGAACACCAATAAATGTTTCAAACTCCGTACTTTCTATGTTCTCCAAGTGTTGCAAAACCATCCTCCACAACCACAATAGTACCAATTCTCTTGTAGTTATGTGGGAACGTTTCTCACTAACGGTTACCGATTGTCAGCTCTACGTCCGTTTGTTTACAATCTAGGACCTGTGTTTCAATCAAAACGTTGATTTTTTCACAACTTCACCCGAGATTTTCCACAACAATATCTTTGTTGTGAAAATTGCGGGGGGCCTCATGAAACTTACCAATGTCAACCAATGAATGAAGACTATTATCATGAGCAAAATTCTTGCTATGATTCTAATTCTTTTGGTTTTGACCAAGTTCAACCCCCGCAATATACCGTCAATCATCCAACCTTTAGTTCTTAAAATGACCTTCTCAATTCTCAATATAAGCTTATGGAACAAATGGACAAACCTTCGTGAATGGTTGAATAATGCTATGCCAAAAGATGGAAGAAGGTAATAGCAATTATTGCCGGTAAGAGCGAGCGGATAAAGATCGTTATTGGAAGATTCCCATTTGATTACGATGATGACGATAGGGACAATTACACTGCATTCACACGGTTTACCATCGAGGAAACCCGATTAACTCTCTAAGTATGGGGGACAAGCATCTTGACACTATTCCAGCAACGGAATCGGACGAAGTAATAATGTCTAGTGTTGAGAACCTTGTCCCAATCCCAAGTGAGTCCGAGGGTATTCCCGACAAAATGTGTGATGAGCTCTTTTGAAAATTCGCACCCCTCTTAATGCTCTCAATGACATTTTGAGATTGTTGTAATTCTGACGCATGATATTTCCTTAATGTGATGACGATTATCCTTACGGCCTGCGACTATCGATTCATGTCTGGATGCAGTCACCTCCCCGATGTTGAGTATCGTCAGCTTAGAGGTGGTGTCCTGTTTGTTGACAAGGAAGTTGGATAGGATTGATGATGACTTCTTTTAAATTCTAAAGACGATAGCCTTCGTGAAAATTTGTTCGTATGTCAATTTCTTATTGCTAAGATCGATGCATTATGAGATAATCCACTCCATCTTCGATGTGATCAGTCTACTCCCAACCTTCTAATCTTTTCTTGGAGGAGACTAACACATTTGATAATTCTATTCCCGAATCTGAAACTTTCCGCTTTAATCTGGAAGAGATTAGTAGTGGCAGTCCCACTACTCATTCTGAGTTATCTCTTCCTGATTATAAAGCTTTCTACGTTGATAACGATCATTTTAAAGAGAGGAGTAGTGGCAGTACCACTACTCATGCTGAATTTTCAAAATATGATTCGTTCATCTTTGATCTTTCGATCAATCCATTTCCTCCTGCCGGTAGGAGTGACTTTAATCATGAGGAGTTCGCCAATGAACTCACTCACATCATGTCTCTTCCGAATCTTGAATGTTTCAAGTTTAAGATTGAGCCCGATCCGGGAGATTTGACTTCTATTGACCTCGGGATTCGTAAGAATGCTTCTACGACTAATGTGAATGTACCATTAGAGGATGACCAATCTTCTCTCTTCACTTATGTTGTATGGATCTTTCTTGCTTTTCTCACGTATCCCGTTGTCCCTCCATATCTTCTCTCCACCAGGAATGAAGATACCATTTTTGATCCCGGCATCTCAATTTATCATTCTTTTATGCCGGATGTATCTCATCGGAGTGAAACTTTCAATGTTTATCCAAACCACTTGAATGAAAGTCCGATGATGATTTTACCTTGTCCCGGATCTCTAGACGTTCCCCATGGACCAATAAATTTGGGGACAGGTCAAGCATAGCGACCTTAAACAAGCACTTCTTGGGAGGCACCCCATGCTTATCAGTAGTAGTATGTAGTAATAAGTATTTTTGTGTGAGGAGGCTTACATCTTCCATTACCCGTGTTTTGTCCGTATTTTGTATGCTTTGTGTTGTATGTCCATGATTTCCCGGATTGTGAAGACTCTCGTGCTTGTATTTTTATCAAGAGTTTCACATCCTCAGCTTCATTTTAGGAATCCCGATATCCTAATCTAATCGACTAACGTTTTATCTTTTGGCACACTTAATAAACGACCTTAGATTTACGTAGGAACCCCTTTGAAACATCGAGGACGATGTTTAGTTCTAGTATGGGGGGTATCTTCGATTTGATTTTGCCTGCAGTCGTTGTTGTCACATAATCCCGTTTTTACCACAAAATTTTTGCAAAAAAAAAATGAAAAAAAAATGAAAATTTTTTTTTTAAAATTTTTAAAAATAAAATAAGTGTTTTGTCACAGTTTTGACTTTCCTAATGGGTAGAATGAGAATAATTTTTG
>BQNB010210067.1:0-10296 GCA_026074375.1 Tanacetum coccineum
TATATATCTTGTGTTGTTGATTCATGAAGTAACACGCCCCGGACCCATATTCCGCTGCGACCCAAATTGGGGGTGTTACATATAAAGATCTAGAGGAGAATAAGTTCATTCGGAAAACTGGAGATATGGGATCCTTCATCAAATGGTATTGCAAGGAGATTGGGAAGTCGAAGCTCAACAAAGCCGATTTGGAATGTTCAGCTTTTAAGTTAGTCAGACCATTTCACAAGAATATCATTTCCCTTCAATTTCAAATGCAAGACTATCACTTGCTGCTTACAAATCAGATTGATTTAGTTAATCCTAAGGGTAATCGGGTTGTTCTTGACATGAGCAAACCATTACCTCTAGGAGGTCTACCAAGTCAAGTAACAATTCAACCATAATACTTCTTCAATAAGGATCTAGAATATCTTGTATTAGGTGACAAAGAAAAAAGGTATGCTCTATCATATCCAAGCTGAAAGCGGCTTACTATCCAGACTTTGGTCTCGAAGAACTAGTACCATCATTGTGGATTGAAAGTGAATGTGAATACGATATTACTGCAGCCTACGACATCTCATACTAGTGGTTTAACCGCAAGGAATTCTACATCACAAGACACAGTGCCCCCTCTGATCATCGTGTAGTCAGATCTCACATAAAGATTCTTAGTGTTGTCAGTCTCAAGACCTTCTCACGATACAGTTATACATTCTTGAGAGAGATTGTTCTACGCAGGGCTGACTACAACGAATACAAGATCTTAGAAGCCGACTTCAAAAATTTGTATCTTAATGATTTTGAAGACATGTACCTGCTTCATCTTTAAGGCAATCTTAACTACTTATCTGGTGCTAACAAAGTTCATCTATTCAACGCAGTTAACCTATGGATTAGGAACATAGTCATCAGATAACGTGTGGAAGACCTGTAACTTAGAATTGAGAGTTATCAAACAAAGCTCAATCTTACACAACCGAGCTGGGATGCTACTAATTTTCTATTCAAAAAAGATTACACCAATGTCCACAAGCTAAGGGCCGTAATCTACAAAGATAGGAATAATCAGAAGAAGATGATGAGGGAGTAAGAAGTGCACAAGTTCAACGATGGCACGTTGACAGGAATTCTGGAACAACTAGATCATATGGTCAAAGACTATGTGCTATTCAAGTTCAATCCTAGCATGGAGCATAAAATTTGGTCAGAGGATGATAAAAGGAGGACTAAGAGTTTATTGAGGTGATTGAGGGAAGGCTCAAGATAAGGAGAATTTTTAGGAGTCTTGAAAGCTTTGTTAGTGGAAGATTAAGAGATGTTGACTACAGACTCATTCAGAGAAGTGAATGATTTTATCATTCCGACACTCAGGTCAATATATATTGTATAATATATCTTGTACATTATTATAATTATTATTATTATGAAGTGTATCTTTAGGTGTTAAATGTTAATGTATAAATTTTTCATGAGTTTTCGTTAAACTCAAAATCTTTCAAAATTATTATACTTGACAATCACACATACCCTCCTAGATTGAGGGGGACCATTAATATGTTCCTTAATCGGCTTGTGAATAATTGGAGCATTTTTCTCCCCGTTTTTTCTAACATATTTGAATCAATTGATATCCAAAATATCAATGGGTTTGAAATTTTTGATAAAGGGAGAAAATGTGATAAAAAATATGAAAACTGATAAAAATGTGATTTTATTAACTCGTGTGTGTACTCTATCCCTCATGTGCTAAACACTTTGGAATATCGATGCACATGTTGAAAGGGAGCGTTTCTGAAAAGACAAAATAATCGAGGTACAAAAAGCTTTGATATTTATATCACAAGTACCTTGGTTAAGTTTTTCAAATGGTTTTATAGTAAGGAGAACTGTAACAAAAGACCGACCATGCATTTAATTTTATCGGAGTTATAAGGTTGGTATGCTTAGGTATTAGTTCCCATGATCCAGTCATTGTAACACCCCCAAATTGGGTCGCAGCGGAATAAGGGTCCGGGGCGTGTTACTTCATAGATCAATAACACAAGATGTATATAGAATGACCAAAAAGTCATTTAAAACTGATACATTGGAATTAACAAAGTATTTGTTACATAAGCCGAAGCTTCACTTGTCCACTTGTTCAAAATACAAAGATTTCTAGCCCATAACAGTTATACAAAATGTAATGCGACAAAATCTTTAATGAGTGATATCCAAATCAAAACCACCAATGTATCCCTTGCACCTCGTGCTTACTGATCCCCTGAAAAACATTGCTTTAAAACGTCAACAATAATGTTGGTGAATTCATAGGTTTGATAAATCGTATATTGTAGGACCACAAGATTTCCCAAGTGTATGATAATGCAACAGATGCAGACATCATATAAATGTAATTACGTTGCCCTAAGCTCATGACACTGAAGCTCGACATAAATGAATACCATATAAATGGCCTACATTGCCCGTGATGATGTTCTAACCCGCAACATCCTATGTTCGACATGGTATACGTTCGTTTGCCCAGTGATAGCTAATCACCCGAACGGGGATGTCAATCCCAATAGATCTATTCATAATATTCGCGCTCACAATCCAGTAACTGACAGTTCATGATAATGGGCTCAACTAGGGTTATCGCTACTTAGGCAACACGTAATCATAATATAAAACTTAACCAATTGTGTCCAGTTATAAATGCATCTAGTCCAACCAACTAATGCAACAAGTAGTGTATGCATGAATGTATACACATATGTATGTCTCGTGTAAAACCCCTTTGATTCTAGTTATATCACGATAATGCGTCCGCAAATCGTCAGATGGGTAACCTATTTAATTTAAGTCGTATAAAGTACTAATAAAATTGTGTAAACTTACTACCATTTATTCATTCTACATAGCTACATCACCATCTAATTGTTTTGGTAAAATTATGTTTAATAAGTTAAAACGTTTATAATTTCCGTTGTAGTAAAACTGGCGTAACTTTCGCGTTTCAAGTCCGTTTCTTGCGTTTCTTATGTCCACGTTTTCGTATTAAGACGAGTTATCAATATTTGACATTTTCATATTTTTAGTCCCCTGATGAACAGTACTTTTTACTGTTCACACCAGTTATAAAGTTATTTTTATAGTTTTAGTTATCGTAAAACCCGTAAACGTCGTATTTTATTCGTTATAGCTCCGTTTTTAGCGATTCTTTCGAGCACGTTCTCGTAATTGAAAGTTCTATTTATTTATGAGGTTTACAAAAATAAATGTTTCTGTCATGAACAGTAACTTTTATAAAAATGGTTTTATAAAAGTATTTTTATACATTTTAAGTATATAAACTCGCGTAATTCATAACTTCTTCGTTTTTAATCAAAAAATTATGATTCTTATCATTTTGGAATCCTAGAAATGTGTATAATCTGTTAAAAACATCAAACTTTCTGTTTTGTATAATTTTTATAAAAGTTATTTTATAAACCCGTTTAATTAACGTATAACTCGTAATTAGCGTATCTTTTTCGTTATTAATCCGTTTTTCGAGTTTCTTATCTTTTTGGAATCGTCATGAGGTGTATTATCTTTATAAAATGTAAAACCCACTGTATGAAATTCGAATCCAAACAGCCCTTTGCATAGCTTTTATATATTTAAGTATATACTTTTATTTTATATACTTTTCAACTAATTAAATTACCACAAGTCTTACACAATCCTTTATATCATATGTCATACATATATTAGTGTCCATAGGTCTATTGTTTGTCCATTTGTCCAAGTTAACAAGGTATTAATCTCACTTTTAATCAAAACTTATTAAAGAAACCCTAATTTAACAAGTTTACATATGAACTTCTTATACATTAACCAAGTGTGTACAAGAGTTATACTTCCATTATAACCTTATTTTAGTATTCATATAACATAAACAAAAGTCCATAAACAAGATTAATAAGTCATTTGCAATACTTTTACTTGTAACATATTAAGAAACCTTAAAAACCCTAATCTTGCATTAACACTTTTTAAGCTTAACCAAGATTGTAAAACACTTATGTATCCATTTATAACCTCATAATATCACTCATATAACATATGTATAAGTGTACAAATCAATGATAACAAATAAAAACTTTTTTTACATGTTTAGAAAGTCCTAAATGGTGATTTAGCTATAATAAACATATATACTCATAAGAATGATAAAAGTAAAGACATAAGGGTTTTTAGATAACCTTATATTGATGTATGATGATGAGAAATATATCCTAAACCCTTGTTTAGACTTTAAACCCAAGCTTGCACACTTGAAAACCCTAGTTTTCTTAGAAAACCCTAATCTTGCAAAACTTGCTTCAATACTTGTAAACCTTTAACCAACCCTTGCAAACACCTTAGGTTATCATAGGAATGATGTATGAATGTGTGTATGGTCTTGTAAAATCAAACTATGGATTGTGTATAAAGGGGTGTTGATGTCGTGGGTTTATAAGGCAAAAGAGGAGAGAAAAACTTGATTTTTTTGCTAAGTGTTGAAGTGTATGTTATCTTTCTTTAGGAGTGCAAGACTTATATGTATAAAAGCTAGTCAATAACACTATACAAGACAAGATGAGGGTTTTTAGGGAGCCATTGGTCAAAAGTATGGGAAGTATGGCTTCATTTAATGTGTAGAGATGTACATAAGACCATGTGGTGAATTTTTGTGATATTTCTTTGTATACATCCACCTATGTCCGGTTTTATATGTATATATGTGATGTTATTTTGTAAATTTTGGGTATTGGGTATAAATGTGGGTATTTGTTGAAGCGTAGAAAAGTTTTGGTGGTTCCGGGTATGCCTAAACGTATTTTATTGCGAAACGTAATCACTTTACGCAACCAATAAAAATAAAATGAACAAAGTTAATAATTATCCTCAAAATAATTACTTAACACTTGCTTGATGTAAACATTTAATTGTTTGATGCCCGTTTACATTAAACGATAATTTTTAGCTTACGCGATTTAACTTAACGTTTACGATTTAAAGCAAACGCGTACAATACAAAAGATACATTGTGGATTTATTGATGGCGTCAATGACCCTAAAACACGGGGTGTTATATCATTTCTCATAAGGATTCTTTATGGGTTTCATGGATCCATCGGTACAAGCTTCGGGGTCGTTCATTTTTGGAGGTTCCCATTATTGCTGATTCGACCTGGGGTGGAGGAAATTACTCCAACTTCGTAAACAGGTGAACCCATTATTTAGATCCGTTATTGGGGATGGAAAATATACATCGGCTTGGTTTGACAAGTAGTGCAATTTCAGTCCTTTAGCTAACCTTCTTACCCATCGTGACATATCAAATGAAAGTTTTAATATGAAATCGTGTGTTTCTGATTAAGTTGTCAATGGGCAGTGGATGTGGCCTCAAGCGTGGCTTCTAAAAGCTCCCAACTTAAGTACAATCCCTACTCCTAATATTGATCCTTCTAAACGTGATATGGTTTTGTGGTGTGACTTGGATGGTAGTCTCTCGGTTTTTTCTGTTAGGAACGCGTGGGAGGCTTTACGTCCGCATGGTAATGAGATATTATGGTCTCGTGTGGTGTGGTTCCCCCATGGTATTCCACGACGCGCGTTTCATCTTTGTCTTGTATTACGTGGCAGCCTTAGAACTCAAGACAAGCTTCGGCAATGGGATGTTGGTGAATCGACGGACTTAAGTCTTCTTCGTTGTCCATTGTGTAATCTAATTCCAGATTCGCATGAGCACTTGTTTTTTGCGTGTTCTTTCTCATCTCAGGTTTGGCGTTATGTGCGGAGCATGGCTGACATGGACCTGCTCCCTCCTACTCTTCACCAGATTGTAACGCATCTCGCCCCTATGGCTAAGCATCGAACGGCTAGGAATGTGATTGGTAGACTTTTATTGGCTGCTTCTGCGTACTTCATTTGGATAGAACGCAATAATCGGCTATTCAAAAACTCTAGGAAGACCCCGGAGGAAATTCGTGATTGCATTATGGTTACGGTTCGCCTCAAATTACTTACCTTTCGTTTTAAGAACAAGGCCATGGTGTCTAGTCTGCTTGCAAAATGGAACATGCCGTCTAATTTTCGGATTTATGGTACTTAGCTGTACGTGCATGGAGGGTTGCTTTGCATGTCTTTATTGAGGATCTTAGCCTATATTTTTATATTGCTAGGTCCTTGTAATGTTTGTGGCGTGTCACAAACTTTTAGAAGTTCAAGTTTTTCTTGAGGTTAATGTGGTATTTCGACCACATTCCATTGTACTCAAACTTTCATGTGATTAATACATCTTTACTGGGGTAACCCTTTACCCAAAAAAATGGTATTTATAAACATAAAAGAAAACACTATTTAATTATCAAAGGGTAACACTATTTTTTTTCTTTCGTAAAAACTAACGCAGTAATTAATGCATTTTTCTTAAACTATGTATCTTTTTTTGTCTGTGGACAATAATTTTGGGAGAAGTGAGTATAGTCATTAAATGTGTTATGTATTATAAATACTCCTTGAGAATTAAAACCGTAGTGTTTGTTTAAATTATATAGCGGGGCTTATGGCTTATATGGGTTTCGGCTTAAGCTTTTTAAGCTCACTTTTTGTGGCTTATTTTGAAAATTTTCGCCTTATATAAGCTTATCATGTCATAAATAAGTTTATATAAGCGTGAACGTTTAAAAATATGCCTAAAAGATAAGCTTACGAAATATAAGCCGAAAAATCAAAAAAGTCATAAACCCATTATATAAGCTTAATCAAACACCATGGTAAGACTTCATAGAGAGCTTTTCTAAACTAGTAAAAGCATAGTGCAACTCTTTTTGTAAAAAAATAAAGCTAAAGTCAAATATATACTCTTTTGCAAATTATTGATGCTATTCTATTTTGTATTGTGTTTTCGTTTGTTGTTATTGACAAAAGGCGTGTAGTGATTAAATGTTGTACTTTCGTGATCATGAGAACTCCTAAACCCTTTCTTGGAATTTTGCTGACATTCTTCTCATTATGAAAGATTAAAGTTGCGGCAACTCTTATTACGGAGTATTTATATAAGGATAAGTGCATGAAAATGTATTTAACTTGCCATTTTAAATTGTTATGGGTTAATTATTTTTCTTCAATATATATATATGTGTGTGTGTGTGTGTGTGACGCACTTTTGAATTCGGTCTTCTTTGATGTATTGTGTAATCAGTAGTGTGTATAATTTTACAATTTTATCCTAAATTATATACGCAAATTTAACGATAAAAATAGCACATGGGTCAAATAATACACAAAACTGATCATAAAAAGAACTCATATATAAAAGTATGCTACATTCATGGTTGAAAAGAAATAATTGGCTATATAGAAATATAAAATGTGACAAGTTATATATTTCATCGGTTTTAGAATAATTGTCCTCTTTTAATTTTTAACGGTTTTCTTTTTCAATTTTAATCTTTAATATTTTTGTTTGTCTTATATAATACTTAATGAAAATTATACCAATGAATACATTTAAATACCAATCCATTCATATATTTTGCATCAACTATTATATAACACAAACTTAAATATTTAAGATCAAAGTTGTTAAAAAAGAGACTTCAAAAAGTTAAAAGATGACAATTATTTTAGGACGGATGGAGTATATCGTTATATATATCGTGCAATAAGCACCTTAATATGTAAACCGGAGCTCATATTTTCATTATTGGGTATGTTTGGCGCAATGTGTTGGGGCTTGCGCTAGAGCGGGCTGGGGCTGGGGCTTATATTATAAGCCGAAAGTTGAAGCTTGTATTCTTGTAAAGTTGTTTGACAAATTAGTTGAAGCTAAAGCTTAATTATGTAAAATCACATGAAAATACATAAAATTAAATTCACATATATTTTCAGCTTTTGCGTGATAATCAATTATATTTTGAAAAGTATTTACGTAATCTGACTAGTTATAAACTCCCATAAGCCTTTCTTTATAGGCTTGGGCTTATGACTTATAAAAGGTTTCATAGGCTTCTATGATAAACGGGATTTATTTTATAAGCCGTCTTATTTTAAAAGCTCAAGCCCTATAAACCCCGTTGCTAAACGTAGCCTTTGTCTTTATTCAAGAAAATTTGATATATATATGTTGTAAGCAATGTTTTGAAAACCGGGTCTCTAATCGACCCGGTCGAGTCACCGGGTTACCGGTTCAACTGGTTCGACCACCAGGTCAACCCGATTTTCAAAAAAAATAAAAAATAAAAATATTTGCAATGTTACAAAAAATGTATATATATAAATCACGAATATACCTTATATTGAGCCTAAAAATCATTTACTAACAAATATAACATGTAACAAATAAAATTACGTCGCAAATATATATAAAAAAACTTGCTTTATTTGTAAAAAAACATGAAAAACCCAAAAAACGGCCTGGTCTTTGAAACCGGGTTGACCCGTGTCACTTCAAACCCGACGGGTCTAACCGGGTTTCAAAAATATAAAACCCGGTTTAAATTGACTCGTTTTTGACCGAAACCAGTTTAACCGGTTGACCCGGCCGGGTCGAACCGGATTTCAAAACATTGGTCGTAAGGACATACCATCCAACATGAAATATGTTTCATGATTTTATTTTATTTTATTACCATTTTATGTAGCACATCTTCTAACATCCATTAAGTTTTGAATCTGAGTTAGTTGCTCTGACAAGTTTCGATTAATACGTTGCTGATAACCTCTACACCGTGTGATTGCAATCCCCTACCATGAGATTGGTGTCAAACTAGTTCAAATAAGTATCCTAATACACAATTATTTAATTTTAATTAAAACATATTAATTTATGTCTTATCCACTTTAAAAACACAAGTCTTTGGTTTGATTTTCATGTTTGTGCTTTTGTTAAGTCAAGGCCTTGTTGGAATAATTAGCGTAAGGTGGGCTACTTTTCATATGCACTTAAACAGAAAGCAATGTAATACCTCGAGAACAAATATGATTGACCCTGATGGCTAACCAAATTTCAACCATTGACACTGTCATGAACGACTCTTGCCAATACCATATAAAATGTCGAACTAAAAGACAAGATAATGATGTTACGAAAGCGATTGTTGATGATATATTAATTATTATTTTCCACTCAAAACTTAAAAGCAACTTTATTTCCATAGAAAGTTGTATGAATGACAAGAATTACAGAAGATTATTACAGTCTAAATATGAAATGACGATTTGTCAAAGAAGGCAATTTTGTTTATAATTGAAGATCAACCTGTAATGCATCACCTGGCCTCCCCTTTTGCTTTTTAATTATTTTATGCGTTTACTTGGTAAACATAAAAAGTTCTTCAATGGCAGATGCATTACATAGTTTCTCATATTCAAAAAGAGTGTTTTGAACAGTTATGCTTTGTAATATGTGATGCTGGCAAAAAAGAATGAAAGAAAAGTAACGTGTCACATACGATGGAGAATTACAAAAGTTAGATCACTACTTCATGGAAGGAAAATGATCTAGTATGATGAATATGAAACAATAAGAATGTATATGGCCTGCTACAAATTATGTAAAACTTCACGTCAGGCCGGTTCTAGAGGCAGAGGTTAGCAAGAGTTTCTTAGTCTTTAGGCTGCATGGAGTGGGCGTGAGCCCTCACCGGTGAGGTGAAGGTCACGCGTGAGGTCCCAAAACAACCCAACCATGTCACTCGTGAGTTGGCAAAAAAAATCGATGAATGGTGAGCCACTTATCATGCGTGAGTTTGAAAAAAATGTAGGCCCCCTTGTTATTCGACCATTATGTTTTATAAAAAAAAAAAAAAATTTCACAGTACCTCATTTTGTACTTATAAATACTCGTAACTTTACTATTTTTAAACACAACTTCCCTATTTTATATACTCTAACACTTTTACTTCTCATTTTTACTTAAAAAAATGTCTCAAGAAAATACTCTCCGAAACACCAAACGTCAACAACGAAAAACTACCCGAAGCAATCCCCCGACACCCGACGAGACGTTTATGCTCGGAAATACTCCATCATCAAACCAACAAATGAACTTACGGCCACAATCATACTATTTTTACTAACCTCACCCAAACCAACTATACTGAAGCTCGTCACCGGCACCGGACCCATACCGTAACCCATACACGTTTAGCTAATTCTCACAACCAAACGCGTTTAGCCAATTCTCCTCACAACCAAAAGCGTTTCCCATTCGATAACCGCAACTATGTCTCATAAACCCAAATGGGTGGTTCGTCATCAACCACATACAAAACAACCAATGTCTCTCATTATTTC
>BQNB010210068.1:0-10296 GCA_026074375.1 Tanacetum coccineum
TTAAGACGAAGTTAAAGACAAATAAAGCATGATTACAAGATAGTTCAAACATAATAAAACAAACTATAAAGAATTAAAACACATGAGACACTCCTAATATGTGAAAAAGGCAAATTGGGTTGCCTCCCAATAAGCGCTTTTCTTTATTAACAAGTCTTGTAGCTAGACTCGAAGTCACACGTTCTTACGTGACTTCTCATTCTTCTCCCACTCCTTCTTCTTCTTCTATAAGATCAGGGCGCTCATCTTTAAAATTATTGCTTCTCCATTGATTAAATTCCATCTCCATTTCTTGATGAAGTCTTATCCTTTCTTCCCATTCTAGGACTAGCCTATTCACAGTCATAGTGGGAGCTATGGGTTCTATGTCATTCTTGATTCCTTTTTCAACATGAAAGAGGGGTTCAGGTATCCTATAGAAACTTATCTTACTTTTTCCTGACCTTAGAGTTATGGTGCCTGTGTTAAACTTAATTGAGGCCTTTGTCGTTGTTAGGAATGACATTCCAAGAATGAAAGGCCTCTTTTCATTTTACTTAATGTCCATAATTACGAAGTTCACGGGGTATATATGCTCGGCAACCTCTATTAACACGTCTTCAGGTATTCCTAAGGGATAGATATATGAGTGGCTAGCTAATGAGTCTAATGTCGGTCTCGGCAAGTCTCTCGTCGGTGAGTTTCATATAAGTGGAGTAAGGCATGACATTTACATCAGACCCTTGATCGACGAGGGCATTTACATGCTTAAGGCCTCCTATGCTGCAAGGTATTTTGAAGTTTCCTCTGATGTCCTCCTTCTTTGTTATTTTTTTCTTGAGAATCGCTTCATAAACAGGCCCCTCGGGTAATACATTATATGCTTTCTTCTTTTTCTTTCCAACTCGGGTTCCTAAAAGAGAGTTATTGAATTTGTTATTGTTAACTAGTCCCTTGATAAGCTTTTCATTTATCTTATGCTTCAGGTAATATGCTACATGCTAAGAACCGGGTGCTTCAACTACTTCCTCGCTCTCAGGTGTTTTGATTGATTCGTTTTCGGCCCTATTTTCAGCTTCATCCTTTGTCTCGACCTCTTTTTTCCGGCATTTTCATTCCTGTCTCAGTGGGTTTTTCAGTGTTGTCGGGTGTTACCTTCCTCTCGTTACTCCTCTCTTCTTCTCCTTTTACCAGAGAGATTGAATTCACGTTCTTGGTGATGGGGAATTTGGCTTCTTCTCTTATTAATACTTTCTTAGGGGTTCTGTTGGTCGTGAGTTCTTTGAGAAGTCTGAACATTCAAGTCATCCTACCGTTGATTTCCTCGCGTTGCTTAGAGATGGTGTTCTCAAATCTTTCCATTCTTTCGGTGTGTGCTGCTATGTAGTCTCTCACCCGAGTTTCAAAAGTGGTTTTTAATGCTTATGATTGAGGGCTTGGACCTGTACGTTCATGAAAAGCGAAAGTGTTTAGAGTTGGTGGTTCATTTTGATTTTGCGGACGGGAGTTTAGATGGGCTGCTTTGACAAAAGCTTGAGGGGCGTGTGCTGAGCTCGATGTAGGCGTCAGTCATGACCCTTTTAGTAAGAAGCTAATCTAGTCTTCGAGCTCGAGAATTCTTTGGTCAGGTGTTTTCGGGATGCCATGAGGTATAGCAATGGCCTTGACCGGTTTGACGAATTCATTTGTTTCATCACAGCCTTCATGGTCATAGAGGGCGAGGTTCTCAATGATTTCCTAAGATTTGTCGGTGTTCTTATTGCGGAGTTTGCTGCCAGCGGCGCAGTCAATCTCACACTTAAGATGAAAGGAGACATGATCATAAAAAATTTGGATTTGAAGCCAACGATCTATGCCATGATGAGGGACTTTTTGGTGTAAGTCTTTAAAACGAGTCCATGCTTCGGATAAAGATTCTCCATGATGTTTTTGGAACATCGGGATATCATTACGGAGTTTTACGGTCCTTCCCGGTGGAAATAATTAAGTAAGGAATCGGGTAGTAAGATCCTCCCATGTGGTGATGGATCATGCTGGAAGGCGTTCAAGCCAATTGCTAGCTTGATCGCGAATGAAAAATTGAAATAAACGCAGACGCGTTCTTTTCCTATTGTCACCGTCAAGGTTAAGTGAGTCCACAAGTTTAAGGAAATCCTTAAGGTATTAATTTGGATCCTCGGACCGAAGTCCGTGGAATGAGCATCCATTTTTCACCAACCGGATGGTGTCGGATCGAAGAAGTACCACATTATTCCCTACGGGGAGCTCAATGGTATTCCTATAGCCCTCGTGGCTAGGTTTGGAGTAGTCTCCTAGAGTACGGATAGGATTCTCGTCTCCCATGGTGGTTAATGAGAATGAGTTACGAAACAAATAGTATAAAGAAAAGATAGACCATAAGAAAGCTAATATGCAGAATTAAAGTCTCACTTAAAAGGATTCAAGCGAGTAGAACTAAGCTAAACTATGATCTAAACCTAACTGTTCTTCCGGCAGCGGCGCCAAAACTTGATGTGTGGTCATCGTAGTGACTTCTACAGAAGTTTTTTAACAACACCCTAGGCAAGCCCCTAATCGTTGTAGTAGTAGTAATAGGCAAACTCGGGGGTTGTTTTATCGATCCACCTCGGAGAAATAATTGGAAAGGCTTTGATCACGTCTGTAACATAATTCTAACGGTTGAGAGAAGATTATTTTTGTATTTTTATGTTTTATGAAAGCAGGTAAAATCATATATTGGAAAGGTTTGTTTTTAGCTATTAAACTAAATAATGTCTACGCTACTGGTGATAACAATAAGATAAAAGATTGTGTTTATTTAATCATGTATTACTCCCTAGATTACTTCTTCTAGTGTTGTTGCCTTGTCACCCTTATGATGATCTGTGTAATTATTTCCTAAGTCATGAACGAATTACACGAACCCGCCGTCTACTTAGTATTCCGCTAGAGCAACGCACAAGTAAGATAGTATGAAGACTATTACAAGGCCCCTAGGGGTACACTAAGTGCATGTGAAATATATTAGGAGTGGATCAACCATATTAGAGGGAAAGGTAGTATGAAGACTGTTACCCGATGGTATCCTTTCTACACAATCAATTTTTCCTAGACATATTAACAGCGATACAGACAAAAGATGGTTTTCTAAGACCTAACATGCACATCCATCACAAGAAGAAACACCACTAAGATCTACATTCAATGTTTTATATAATCATAAATAAACACAATAGGAGGCTTAGCCTAGCATGTTAATAAAGTCAAGAAACATAGATGAATCAAATAACACATAGACCATATTAAATGATTGAAATAAAAAACCTTACTTGATTAGAACATGAATTAAAGGAAGTACAATAGGGTTTTTAGGCCTTAAAATCGTCCCCAACAGCTGCTAAACGAACTAGGGTTTGTACCCTCTTTTTATTCTAAAGTTACCACTTAAATCCCTAAATTCGGGTTTGTATATATAGGAAAATCGAAGTGACGGCGTCGCATTTTAGTCGTGACGCCATCATGAAAGAGAATATTCTAGATAATGGGTTGGGTCGTGATTTCTGACGCCGTCATGGAAAGTGTGACATCGTCATGGGATGCGTTGTGACGGCGTCATGTTGAATATGTGACGTCGTCTCCAGCTGCTGAGAACATTATCTTGAGAGATGTTGGTGTAGGTCCGTAGTCTTGTTCGTTTCTTCTCCAAATGAGCCCAAGTCACGTGTAATTCTTCTAAATGTCTTCCAAATGCAAAATACCTGAAAAGGAACGATTAAGTACCTATTTTAGGCATAAATGCACGATTTAGGGGGTTAAACGACCCCAAAAAAGTGTATAAAATGACACCTCATCAAATATCGTAATATTCCTACCAATAGTAATCGTATTATATTAATGGGGCTATGAACTCACCTCTGGTGAATGAATTGATTATCTAAATCAAATAGTGTGAAAATCGTCATGTATAGTCCGAATGCAACATAATTAAGTATAGGTTGTATGAGTACTATATAATTTGAATAACTAGCACAACATATAATTCATATAGTTACATCACCACCTAAACATGTTTGTTTAATTTATAATATTAAACAATATAAATTTGTACTTTGTAAAATACATGTCCATGTATTTGTGATTGTAAAAATGTTATACTTGTCCAACAATTGATCGTTTATAAATAATAATTGTTTTAAGACCTTTATATATTTATATAATTACATTATATAAATAATTTGATTGATTTCATAAAAATAGTGCATAAGTATAAAAAATAGTGCATAAGGTTTTATAAACCTTATATCTTATTCGTTTTAACTCCGTGTTATACGTTCTTTATGTCCACGGTTTCGTATTAAGAAAATCTATCAAATTATTACATTTATAGTATTTTAGATAATGATGAACAGTAACTTTTATTGTTTCTGTAAAATTATATAAAACTACTTTTATATAATTAATTGTTGTAATCTCGTAAAAATCATAACTCATTCGTTTTAATTCGGTTTTTAGTGTTCCTTATATCCACGTCTTCGTAATTAAAAGTTCTATCTAAGTAAAATATGTTCTAGAAATTTACTGTTATGAACAGTAACTTGTTTTTATAAAATTACTTTTATAAAAACATTTTTTTATCATAAACTTGTAAATTCTATAACTCCTTTGTTATAATTCGGTTTTTTGAGTTTCTTATATATTTGGATTCCTTGTAAAAAGTAATTTCACAGAAAAATATCATATATTTTTCATCAGACCTGTAAAGTTTCGATTTTTTTATAAAATTACTTTTATAAATCTACTTTTTATTGTAAACTTGTAAACTTCATAACTTCTTCATTATAATTCGGATTTTCAGGTTCTTTATATATTTAGAAATAGCATGAAATATACTATTTTAATAAAATATAAAATAAATATCATTTTTGGTCGAATAAAACAGTAGGTTTTTAGTATTTAACTTAAGTGTTTATAAAATTGTTTTATAAGTTTTTAACTTAATTAATTTGCTACAAGTTCTTTAATTTATGTAAATACACATCTTGCATATAGATTAAGTCCTTGAATTTATGTCCATAATATATTGTCCAAAGTGTCCAAAAAAATGTCCAACATGTTTATTTATTTATATACACTTTATAAATAAATAATTAACCATAACTTAACAAATAATTATATAAATTATCCATTGCTTGTAAATACTTAAATAAAACATATTCTCATATTTTAAACATCATTTCACCAAGTATAAATTATAAATTCGAATTTTAACAAGTGTGTAATTATTTTATAAACTTTATAAAATAAACCTAGGTGATGATTAACTATATAACAATTACATAAAACATGAAATTAATATATTAAAGAGATTAGGGTTTATAAAAGACCTTAGGGAGATGCAAAAAGATGATACACAATATCTAACCCCCAAATTACCAAGAAAACCCTAGCTTCCGATTCAAGAAAACCCTAAATACTTTCACTTGTAAAAACCCTTATAATCACCCAACCAAGCTTCCAATACAATATGTATCACCTTAGATACCCTTAATATCTACCCTTGTATCTTGTATTCCTTAGAAATCAAAACTATGAAATTTATAAGTGTGTGTGATTGAACCGTAGGTATGAGGTAATAGAGAGATTTTGAGCCTTATGATTTTACTGTAAAGAAGTAAGTTGTGTTCTCTTAACTTTTATGGGCCCTATTATATAGCAATACATTGTATGAATACCATCTAGATGAAACTAACAAATGGTTTGAGGGTTTTGAATGTGTATCCGGTTTTGGTTAAGGGATATGGCATGGATTTTGAAGTTTTATATTGTTTAGGGCTTGTAAGATGTAAGGAATAAGTAGGGTGTGTGTAAGACATGCTTTGTATAAGTATTAATTTGAACCAAGCTTGGCATGTCTTCTTTGGTCCTTGAATTCTGCCAAAACCAAGCATTCCAAGGGGAAATTATTTGCTTGGTTAACCCATGGATAAAGCTTGGTGATAACCCCCTTGGTTTTCAAGTTATTATGGTTTAAGTGATAGTGGGTTTCCTTTTGATTTAATTTCCAGTATAATTTATGGTTTTTGCTATAAACTGAAATTTAACAAGATGTAGGGTGATGGATTTGTAAAACTTTTGATATTAAGTGTATTGGTGGGTATTTGTTGAAGTCTAGATGGGTTTGTGTGCTTACATGCATGCATGGATGTCCAAAACGCAAACCAGACGCGTTTAACGTAAAGTATACAAATAACACTTGAAAAGTTATAAATTATACTTCTAAAATGCTATAACACTTGTTGAACGTAAAATTTTATTTGTTTGATGCCCGTTTACGTTAAATGCTTATTTTTAGTTTACGCATTTTAACGTATACGATAAAAATTAAAAGTAAACGCGCAAAAGTCTAAAAATAAATAATGAAATAAATAAAGTCGTAAAATGACCTGAAATAACGGATTATTACAGAGGAATTGTCTCAATGATTACAAAGAAAAATTCAAACGAAGGGGGATCACAAATATCTGACAATAATGCTTGAAGCAGTTGCATAACAAGATTTGTCGATTTGGCATGTATTTTTTGAATATCGGGTTTCAATAACGACCTGAATGTTCTATATCGGTCAAACTTGTTTGACGGCTGTTGGGATTAAAAGCCTTCTTGATGTTGTTAGAATTACTACTGCTTATGTTTTTATTAATGCTGCTCAGCTGAAGTTAGTGCTGCTCATGAACTTCAAAGAAAATATACTAAGTAGTTACTACTGTTGGTACAAAAGTTAATGCTGCTAGTGAAAGTTACTACTGCTAGTACAAAGAAGTTAATGTTGCTGAAGAGTTACTACTGCTTAAGAAAATATTCTAAGTAGTTAGTACTGCTAGTGTTAAGTTAGTACTGCTAGTGTAAGTTAGTACTGTTTGTTAGTACTGCTTACTTGATATGTATTAGTTATTAATAGAAAAGATTTTATATACTTAGGAAAGTATTGTAAGCCGAGTATGGACTCCTTGGTGTAAAAAAGAGGTCCCTAGGGCATAGAGATTGATGTACCAAACCCAAAATCAATCTTAGTCGTATAATTCGTAGTTTCAAGGTCTTTGTAACCCTAATACTTTGAGAGTATTCGTATTTTTATTATAATATTGGAGCTTATTTGTTGAATTGTATGTTCATTGATTTACTTTTCATTGATAATTCTTTCTTAAAATAAAGAATAGATTCCGCAATAAAACTTTAATACATTCAAACAAAGTTTCTACTATAGTTATGTTAGATTTATCTAATATAACTAATCCTTAAACAAGATTAAGGAATTTGATCTATTGAAGTGGGACCAACAAGTGGTATCAGAGCATGTTAAGAAACTTTGAAAGAGAAGAACCTGTTTTTATACACAAGATCTTTTTTTAAGATATGGATCAAGATTCTACACACATGGTGGTTGCATCCAAAGTTCCCATGCTCAAAACTCGTGAGTATGAGATATGGAGGATGAGAATTGAACAATATATCTAGATGATAGACTATGCACTGTGGGAAGTCATAGAGAATGGTGCAACCTTGCCAAAAACAACAATGGTAGAAGGTGTTATGATAGTGATGCCCATTACAACTGCTGAAGAAAAGGCTCAGAGAAGATTAGAGGTAAAAGCTAGAAGTACTTTAATAATGGGCATTCCCAATGAACATCAGTTAAAGTTTAACTCTATAAAGGATGCTAAGCAGTTATTGGAAGCTATAGAAAAGAGATTTGGTGGGAATGCAGCTACTAAAAAGACTCAAAGAAATCTCTTAAAGCAGCAATATGAAAACTTCACTGCTCCAAGCTCAGAGATGCTTGATCAAACTTTTGATAGGCTTCAAAAGCTTGTGAGTCAGTTGGAGCTTTTGGATGAAAAGCTTTCACAAGAAGATGTTAATCAAAAGTTATTAAGAAGTTTGTCACCTGAGTGGAACACACATGCTGTTGTGTAGAGGAATAAAGCTGATTTGGATACAATGAGTATGGATGATCTCTACAACAACCTCAAGGTGTATGAACCAGAAGTTAAAGGGATGTCTAGCTCAAGTTCAAGCACACAGAACATGGCTTTTGTGTCCTCTTCAAATAACAACACTAGCAGCACTAATGAAGCAGTTAATACTGCTCATGGAGTTTCTACTGCAATTACTCAAGTTAATGTTGCCTACGCTACAAATATTGATAACTTGAGTGATGTTGTTATTTGTTTATTCTTTGCTAGTCAACCAAATAGTCCTCAACTTGTACATGAGGACTTGTAACAAATCCATCCAGATGACATGGAAGAGATGGATTTGAGATGGCAAATAGCCATGTTGACTATGAGGGCTAGAAGGTTTTTGAAGAATACAAGAAGGAAGCTTACTGTTAATGGTAATGAGACTATTGGTTTTGATAAGTCCAAAGTGGAGTGATACAAATGCCACAAGATAGGATATTTTGCTAGGGAGTGCAGAGCTCCAAGAAATCAAGACAACAAGAACAAAGAAAGCTCACGAAGGATTGTGCCTGTGGAAACACCTACTTCCACAGCTTTGGTGTCATGTTATGGTCTTGGTAGATATGACTGGAATGATCAGGCAGAGAAAGGGCCTAATTATGCACTCATGGCTTTCTCATCTTCAAGTTCTGACTCAAAGGTATCCAATGATTCTAATTGTTCAAAATCTTGTTTGGAAACTATTAAACTTCTTAAATCTCAAAATGATCAACTATTAAAAGAAATAAGAAATCGAGTGATAAAAGGTTCTAGGTTATAAGACATGGATTTAGAGTTAGTGAAGTAAAACCTTAAAGTTTATAAAGCAAATGAGTATTTAATTACAAGATATTACGGGCATTAAAAAGTTGAAATTCATCTAGAGAAATAGCTATATAGAGCATAAGAAGAAGCTTGAACAGTTTCAAGAAGATAAATAAGACATTCATACTTAATGTAGATAAATTTGAACATGCAATCTAAAGTTTAAGACAAGCACATAGAGTGTCTGATAGTTGACAATTGCAAGAAAGGTTAGGCAAAGAAAAATTATAATGCAGTTCCACCTCCCTACACAGGAAATTTCATGCCTCTAACACCTGACTTGTCTTTTACTGGTTTAGATGAGTTTGTTAATAAGCCTGTAGTTAAGAACTGTAAAGCTATGTCTAGTGAAGAAGAGTCTAAGGTAGTTAGGAAGTGTGATGATGCCCCAATTTTTTAAGATTGGGTGTTAGATAATGAGGAAGAGGATGTGACTCAACCTAAATTGAAAAGAAAACAGTTAAGACTAGCATTATTAAGAAATGGTTTGTCAAATCTAAACAACAAGAAAAGACTGCTAGGAAAACTGTTAAACAAGTTGAGGCAAACAAAGAAATTGGAACAATATGATGTCTCAAAACTAGGAAGCAATTTTGAGATGTTTAATAAGGCATGTTATGTGTGTGGAAGCTTTGATCATTTGCAAGTTGATTGCAATTACAATCAAAAATAGTTTCAAAGGATGGTAAAACCTGTTTGGAACAATGCTCAAAGGGTGAATCATAAAATCATTGCTAAAAAGACTCACCCATATGCTAAAAAGAACATGGTTCCAAGAGCAGTACTAATGAAGTCTGGCTTAGTATTAGTTAATACTGCTAGACAAGTTAATACTGCTAGACCAATGTCATATCTTTCTAAAAAAGCGCATTCAGCTGTTAAGAGGCCCATTAATAAGAACACATCATTTAAAAACAGTAATATTAATCAAAGGGTTAATACTGTTAGGGGTAAAAATGTTAATACTGCTAGGCTAAAAGCAATAGTTAATGCTGTTAAGGGAAATAATGTTAATGCTGTTAAGGCTAATACTGTAAGGCCAAAAGCAGTAGTTAGGTTGTAAGGGAAAATAATTATAATGCTAGTTAAGGCACTCAGCTCTTTTTGTTGGGTTAGGTAACCACAGTATAAGGTTTTAGACCATGTTTCTAAACCATAATCAGTGAATTAATCACCTAAAAAGTTTGATTTTTTATTGATGCACAAGGCAGATCCAAGTCAGTAATGGCTTGGGTCCCCAAAAGAAATTGATTTTCTTATCTAATGTGCAGATCCACAAATGGATTTACAGGATCAAGAAGTGATTGATAGTAGATGCTCAAGGCACATGACTGGGAACATGTCTTACAGACTATGAAGAGATAGATGGAGGATATGTTGCTTTTGGAGGGAACCCCAAAGGAGGGAAATTACAAGAAAAGGTACCATTAAAACTGGTAATCTAGATTTTGAAAATGTGTATTTTGTGAGAGAGTTAAAGTTTAATCTCTCT
>BQNB010210069.1:0-10296 GCA_026074375.1 Tanacetum coccineum
TTTGTCAACATTATAAGTGTTACATCACTAGTAGAAAGTAAATAGCGATTTATTTACTTTCTTACTCTCTTAAAATGCCTACAAGTAGCAATGTACTTAGGTATTGAACAGAGTATATGTAGTTCTACTTATGTAGATGAGGAACTAGCCATTCATGCTTTCATTAACATGAACATTTAGCATGCAATTCCTCCTTTATCAGTCTGCCTAGCCACAAGGGTGTTTAGCACTATAAGGAATGAAATGAGTCCAAGAAAAAATACCTAGAAGACCTGCTAGTAATTTCTTTACTCATTGTGGTTTATTAAGAATTCCTCTTATTAACATTTAAAACTCATACATCCTCTTGACAAGTGCAAGATGTTATTATATTGGTAGCTATAGACATAATGTTCTCTAGTTACACAAAATATTTTATCTTTCAATGATTTCATAACCGAAAAAGGGTAATGAAAGATTGTAAGTGAGTTTAAATATAATGAGAAAATTTCAATTGTAATCCTATCTTAGTTTGTCAACCAAGGAGAAGAGATAGGGGTAAGTCTCACTCTTCTTACCAAGAAAAGAGACTATGTTTGTCTTTTTAAGAAAACAAACTTTCGTTTACAAATTATGTTGCAATAATCAGAACATAGAAAGTTCAATTTTAGTATTTTCGATAATTAAATGCTTAAAAGAATTAACTACCCAATTAATTACTAATAAGACCAAGATCCATCTTGACCTCCCACTTATTACCGGAGGTCTGACCAGCGTATAAACAAGTGGGGCAAGAGGTAAGCGACGAGCGTTAATTGCATTGTTAATGCAACTCTTAGATTTATGAGACACGTGACTTTAGTAAATCATATAGTAATGTCATGTACATGTTTTGTCTCATCTTATGCCTCGGGTCCGATGTCTGACCAGGTAACTCGATTTAAGCCCACCAAACAAAGAACTTGAAAAATTAACCTTAGGTCTGACCAGAGAGAAAACAATTGTCATGGGTTGGTAAGGCCCTGAGGTCTGACCAAAGAGGCCAAACCAAATGCACGTATTCTTAGGTTGGTCGGCATAGACTTAAAATTTTACATAGGGTATTCAAATAAGTTCATACAAATGAATGTTTAAAAGGGTGTACAAAGAAGCATGCAAACAACTTTGTAACACAAGTTTTAAAAACTTTAATATTTGACATTATGGCATTAAAGGTTCTCAGTAGCTCCATTTAAACACACAAAGAAACGGAGAAGCAGGTCAGCGTGCAGCTTATTAAAAACCTAACTTCTTTAGGAAGGATAGACAATCCGTCTTAAACTTCTTTTGTAGTTTGTTCTAATGGTTGAGCTGAACATCTCAATGACTAATAATGTCTAGTTTTTATTAGAAATCAAGTTTCATTAAATTAATGTCTAGTTAATTTTTCTCTGGAACAATTCTAGGCGTGTGAATTAATAGATATTTAATATCATCTTACTCTATAAGTATTAGTCCGTTTTGAATCATATTAGGCATATAACAAGTCACATGGAAAACATATAGGCATATACACAGACTAAAAGGAAGATGACATCAAACAAGTAAACATGCAATGTATCCGAGGTCTCATATGAGTCTTCCGCAATTGGAGAACCATAATACCCTCACTAGGTTTTCATCTATGTGCCTAGATCGCCCATTCATCACAAGAAGTGATTGAGTAGGTCTTATGGCCGGAAAAAGGAAACAAATCAAACTAAATATTTAAAAGATCTACTCGCCTTATTCAAAAAGATTTTATTACCTTGTTTAAAAATTGAGATCTTTTATTTAAATAGTGTGATACACTTTCCATTAATAAGAACAATTAAAAAGGAAACAAATCTTCTAAATTAACAATTTAATCATATTTTCTTTTTTAACCTATATTAACCTTTTAATATTTATTCATGATCTAGATCTACATCTTTATTATTTATGGCAAGGATTTGCATATCTTTGCTATATTTACAAGAATACATTAAATAAAGAAAGTAAACGTAGCGGATCTAGTGAAAAAAATAAATCTATGCGTGTAACTAGGTGTTTTATTTAATTTTAAGCGTGTAACACATAATACCAAAACGAGTTGGCTCGTGATGCCATTGTTGGGATTTATTAACTAGTTAAACCATTAACTACGAGTACGCAGCGGATTGGATCTAGTTTGATATTAATAATTAATAAACATATATAAATAAGAAACACTAACCTTTGTTTAATGACAAAGTCGATTAAACGAGATCTTGATATTGAAACGAGTGATTAAATTATCACATTTATGGTTGCATACACAACATGTCGAACAAGTACGCTAACATGCTAGTTGTTACTTCACGATCAACATTACCAAACGCACCCTTTGAGCTTGAGTCGAAAACCATACACCCCTTTTAATACTTGAACTGAAAATCGCCAAAACCCTAATTAGGGTTTGCTCAAATTCGGTTGAACCGAAAAATAAGAAACCGAAACCCTAATTGGGTTCTTGTAATCGCCGAGCAAGGAGATCCAACCGAAACCCTAGATGAGGGATTATATGTTGTCGAACACAAGGAGAACAAAGAAAAACCGATTCACCCTTTAAGGGTTTAACCGAATTCGGTTGTGGGGTTAAGAGAAGAACCGAAAACCCTTTGTGGGTTTCGGTCGACTGATTTTAAGGAGAGAGGGGGAGCAAAACAATCTATTGAGATTTTAGGGTTTTGAATAGATGAAGAATGAGGTATGAGGTGGGGGTTTATATAGGCCCCCAACCCTAATTCTTGTCCAACAAGAAAACCTTATTGTTTCTTTTTCCCCCCTCCTATAACCGAAACAAACACCCCTTCTAGAACCTTCACATGGTTCGGCCACAATGTGGTTCCCTTGTGGTTCGGGTTTTGTCCAGTTTAGTCCATTGATTTTATATTTAAAGTATTCGTTAAGTTAGTTATACACGTAACATAAACTAACGGCTATTTAAATATTTATCGTGAAGTATTAAACGTATTCTTCGTGTATTAACGTGTGTGCCCCCAATAGGCTCACGTATTCCTAATGCATAACATGCGGATCCAACTCACATAATCCAACATAATATTCACAGCCTTTAAGGACTATAGTAATGGCTAATAAGCTCGTTTCAATATATATGAAGATTGGTGGAATTTAACCCTAGCTATTATCGGTAAGCTAGATATACAGTAATTATTTATGGCATCAGAAGCGTATTAAGATATAAAAATGGTATCATGTCCGTAACTTTGATAACACATCACTCCCTAGGCAATAATGAGAGCTAAAGCTCTTCTACCACAATCACCACTTTGGGTATCCCCACTCAGTTCATCAAGGTATAACTGTTCAACGATTGTTTTTAAATCACCAATACCTACCACCAACATATGCAGCCACTTATCAACTTCCCGCGCATATGCTACCGTTCCTAAACGAGAGAAAGATCCTAAGAAACGGGTGGTTATTACAGGTATGGGACTTGTCTCGGTGTTTGGGACTGATGTTGATATATACTACCAAAAACTTCTAGCTGGAGAGAGTGGAATTAGGTTGATTGATCGGTTTGATGCTTCAAGTCTCCCAACACGATTTGGTGGTCAGATTCGTGATTTTGCATCAGATGACTATATTGATGGAAAGAGTGACTTAGGCCTAGATGATTGTCAACGGTATTGCATTGTTGCGGGGAAAAAAGCTCTGGAAGATGCTTGTCTTGGCATTGATGAACTCTATAAGGTTCGTCATGCATTCAAAATTTCAATTTATGTCTTAAAATATTAAATCCGTTAAGTTTCATACTCTTGATGATCGATAGATCGATAAGGAGCGAGCAGGCATTCTTGTTGGTTCGGGAATAGGAGGTGGTACAGTATTTTCTAATGGAGTGGAGTCTCTCATAGATGGAGGTTATAGAAAAATTCCATCATATTTCATGCCTTGCTACGGAACAAATATGGCCTCAGCCTTCCTTGCTATTGATCTTGGTTTTATGGGACCAAATTACTCTATTTCTACTGCTTGTGCAACATCCAATTTTTGCTTCTATGCTGCTGCAAATCATATCCGCCAAGGTGAGGCTGATTTAATGATTGCTGGCGGTGTTGAAGCTTCTGTTATTCCTATTGGACTGGGAGGTTTTACTGCTTGTAGAGCATTGTCACAACGAAATGATGATCCCGAAATGGCTTCCAGACCATGGGATAAAGATAGAGATGGATTTGTTATTGGAGAAGGTGCTGGTGTTTTGGTAACGTTATCACCCATGTTTGACTTCATTTAGCAATGTAAACAATAATGAGCAAAAAATAGTGCATAATTTATTTTAAAAGTTCATCTTTCTGCTTTAGTTATTGTACATGTCGTATCTTTTTTAGGTGATGGAGAGTTTAGAGCATGCAATCAAAAGGGATGCACCAATAATTGCTGAATATTTAGGAGGTGCTATAAATTGTGATGCTTATCATATAACTGATCCACGACCCGATGGGCTTGGTCTTTCATTTTGCATTCAAAGGAGTCTTATGAATGCTGGTGTTTCGGCAGAAGAGGTAAACTACATTAATGCACATGCCACTTCCTCAGTCGCTGGTGATTTGGCAGAGGTAAAAGCCCTTATGAACGTATTCAAAAACACTTCCATGATCAAAATGAACGCCACAAAGGTGAAGTAGACCCCCATGTTATTCCAAGTTTTCTCACAACATCAATTTCATATTGACCTTCTGGAAATATCTTTCAGTCTATGATTGGGCATTGTTTGGGAGCAGCTGGAGGTCTTGAAGCCATTGCGACAATTAAGGCGATTCAGACAGGATGGCTGCATCCCACCATCAATCAATTCGTAAGTGATACCTACATTCCAGCTATTTCCTCCTTAATCTTCTTTATTTCTAACTTCTCGTTGCAACTATAGAACCTAGAATCTGAAGTAGAATTCGACACTGTTGCAAATAAAAAGCAGTGCCATGAAATTAATGTTGGTGAGTTTGTTTCCATCTCTCGTACATTTCTTATGCTTAGTCATATACGCATATCTAAACTATCTTTGTATACACTATTTCAAATTCACTTGGTTTTGGTGGACATAACTCAGTTGTAGTACTTTCTGAATTCAACCCATAATATGATCATCGAGAAGATGTCATGGATCTATAGAGCTCATTCTTGTTAAATAACGCATTTGATCTACTTTGTTATACTGTGCAGCTGAACTATAAGCAAATTTAATGTTTGTTGTAAGAAGTATTCAAGTCACACTGTCTACAAAATGCGTTGGTAAACTGTATTACTGTAGCATTTTAAAAGGTACGGCCTAGACTTATCGCACAATACACTTCCAGAACAGTGTCGCTAAAATTTACTGTAATACAGAGTAGCATCTAAAAAATATATAAATATATTTTCTCGACATCTTACTGACGAAAAAAACGTTAGAAAATTTCATAAGGAATTATGTTTAATCATCTTCAAAGATGAACAACGGAAGAAATTTCCATCATTGATCTGAACTAATTGCTCCTTAATTATTTTGGAAAATTTGCAAGACATCAAAGATAACAGTTATTTCCGATTTGACTGAACTTTGTTCCATATTGCTAAAACCGGGATACTCAATTACGTTTTGCCGAGTTTGCTCATCTGCACCCACTGCACACCTACTTCTCATCTATTTATCATTTTATTCAGTCTACCACACCCCCAACTTCAAATAATCGGCTATATCTCCTCACACGCACCTCCATTCTTCATGAAAAATACACCGTCTTCATTGACGTCTCATTCCGATCATGATGACACCCGTTTCGTCCTTTTTCATGCACACCGAAAAGACTCGGTCACTACTAATATGTAATAGTATAGCTCGTAGCAATAGTATTTGAAAACTTACCAAGCTAACCGGGTCAACATAAGACAACCTTATGTGTGACCGGCCAAGCAAGGTATAAATACCCCTCTCCACACCTTGGAGAGGGTTGGTTGTTTCATTTGTTAAGTGATTTGATACATCTACAATAGGTATCAGTCGCCATGAGGTGATATCATGAGCTTGTGTGTATTTATATCTTGTTTAGATCGTTAGTTTTGGTTATTTTGGTTTCGTGTGCTTCAAAAATCAAACCCGGATTTTTATGTTTAAAAGTCTTAAAGTTGTGTTTTTAAGCAAGATCTAGGCATAAGATAACTAGTTGTGCAAGAAAAATCAAGGTAAAACGTCAAAAGGGTGTGTTTTTGGTGATTTTTGTGTGAAAAAATACGTTTTGTTTGAAGCAAGCGAAATATGTTTTGAAGCTAGCGAAATATGTTATGAAGCTAGCTAAATATGTATGCAAGCGAAATGTGTAAGCGAAATATGTATGTTAGCGAAATATGACAGTTTGACCTCAAGCGATTTATCTCATTTATAGGAAACAAAACTCTACTTAATTTTTCTTAGGTCAAAGCGAAATATGTTCAAGCGAAATATGTTAGCAAGGGAAATATGTTAGCAAGCGAAATATGTTAGCAAGCGATTTATGACAAGTTTATAGTTCAAGCGAAAGTACTTAGTTGTGTAAGACGAAACTCTGTCCAATTTTCATATTTCAAGCGAAACATTACATCGTCATATTTCAAGCGAAACATTGCAAGCGAAACATTACAAGCGAAACATTACATATATCACAAAAAGATTTTATTTTCTACGGTTTGTCTTACTTTGTAAAATCTCGTGAAATTATAGGATTTCTCGATTTTAGTGAAGATTTGTAAAATCCCGTAGAATATCAATCTTAATCACCAACAACAACAACTCTTAACACAATCATCCTTTATCACTGTTCGATCACTCTTTAATCATTTCACTTTTCAATTAGTACAAGATGACTACTTTAGCAGAATACATCATTGTTGCCAGAGCTGAGAACCGTGCTCCAATGCTTGAAAAATCAATGTATGATTCATGGGCAAGTCGTATACGGCTATTCATTAAAGAAAAGAAACATGGTAGGATGATGCTTGGTTCCATTGATAATGGTCTATTGGTTTACCAACTTTTGAAGAAAAATGGGCATACTAGACCTATTAAATACTCTCTAAAAAAAGAAAAAAAAAAAAAAAAAAAAAAATAAAAACACAGAAAAAAGAATAAAAAAAAAAAGAAAAAAAAAAAGAAATAAAACTCCGAAACTTACTGAATGCACAACAACTTCCAAGATTACTTTAAAATCCTAAAATCAGAACAAGTGCAAAATTACCAAATGCCCCTAATGGTTCAGAAAATAAATAAAAGCATGAATAAAAATTCAATCAAGTGTTATAAATTATAAAGTACATCATGTGACAAGTATGAAATTTATATAAGATTAAAATATCTTATATTATGCAAGAAAAATAATTATTTATTATATATATGTATTTTGCCGAAATAATTATAAGTTAATTACTTTATATACAATTAAATATTAAATAAAATAGGGAAATTATAAAATATTTTTGGCAAAATTAAAAACTGATTTTATCCCCTTGAATACCCAAAAATCTCGGCATTTTATTGTGTATATCTTTTTATATACAATTTACATTTGTAAACTTCTTAAAAACCATTTCCGAAAACCTAAATAATTTAGGTGGCGGCACAACATTTTTATACACAGGACAATTCTCTAGTGTTCTTGGAGAACAAGGAGCTAAGAAAATTATTGGGTATTTTTTTTTTTTTTCATTGGTTTGGAAAAAAGCTTGATTCGATTTATGGTGTTTCTTTTGAATTCGAAATTCCCTAGTCCGAACTCAAATAATTCATAAAATCATCATAATTATTCAAGGTATTTGTATAACCTCATTTTACATTATATAGATCTATTATGTTCATGAGAAAAAATACCTATGCACTAGTTATTTTGATTTATAAGCATAATAAACATGATCAAAACCCTAAATAATTGCAAGAATTGTATTCGTCTCTAAATAAATTATACTTTCGATTTCGAATTTTTATGACTGTATAGATCATGTATGAACCAGATAAATATGTTAGAAAAATGAATAAAAGGTTTAGATAATTAATGTGGAATTTATAATTCATTCCGATTTTTGAATTATGAAAGAAATGAAGAATAAATTGGAAAACGAATTTGGGTTTGGGTTTTTTTATATTTTCCGATGTCCAATAGCATGCTAATGAATGTATAAAAATTATTAAATATTGGGGGAAAGTTTTAATTAGGGTTTTGCATTAATAGTTACCCGATTATGTGTTTTAAAAGAATAAGTGGGTGTTTGTAATTTCTGAATCTTTGGGCTGATTATGCATGTTAATCTAATGTATAGATTCTAGTTGAAAAATAAGTAGAAGTTATAAATTGTCGATATTGATAATTGTTATGGGTAAACATGATTTAATTAATATATAATATAATATATAATTCGAATTGTTATTTAAAACTAGGAACTAAAGTGTAAATTATGAAAAGTACAAGGTTATGATCATAATTTTAAGTATTAAGTATGAAAATACCATATTTGATATTATAAGGGCTTGTGTTGCAAAAATGGATAATTAAAGATTATGTTTAATTAAATTAATAACTAAAAGGGCTAATTACGTAAATTATGTAAGATCAAGGATTTGGATTGTAAATACAGAAATAGAAACCTGCTAATTATAGAAACATGTTATTTATGGAAACTTACTATTTATAGAAACCTGCTATTTTTAGAAAGTCTATTGTTGGGAAGTTTAATTATGGAAAACTATTAACTAGGAAGTTTATCATTTATGGAAAGTTAATTAAGGAAAGTCTATGTTGGAAACTTACTATCATTAGAAGCTGCTATTTTTGGAAAGTACCCAATATAACAAGAATACTAATCATGAAACATATTAATCATGGAATATGTTAATCATGGAACGTACTAATCAAGGAATCATGCTAATTATAGAAAGTTACTAAAAATAGAAAGTTACTAAAAATAGAAAGTTACTAAAAATGGAAAGTAACCTTAATCATGAACAAGTAACTTATATATGTCCTTTAACATGTAGATCGCATTAAGCAGGAGTAGCTTCCATCTTCTTATCCATCTCTTTCCGTTACTGCTGGACATAAGGTACGGATATTCCGTCCTTTCAGTAAGGACATTCTTTCTTTTCATGATTCATCCCCAGAACTGCTATGCTTCCCCATTTTTATGTCTTTTGCCATGATCCTTTACATGTTTGATTTCATGACTTATTCTATTGCCCGAGCTATATATACGCATGACCATGATTTACATGACTTACCACCTAGTCATGGAGGTACCATGACCGTGACACATGAGGCACCTGTGTCACGACTCTTTCGCGTTGAGAGTGATTTCACGCGGCGTCCCTTTTCATGTTACCAGATTATATTTCATGTTTGGCCATTATTATTCAGGGGCGTATGGGTGCATCCTAGTTTACATGTTTACACGTTCATGGTGATTGGTTGGTGTGTGCTCTACATCCCATCACATTGGAGCTGATCCCTCCACCCATATTATTATAAGAGGTCACCCCTCTATTACATGTTGAGGCAGCCCCTCTATTATATGCATGTATTCACGACATTATTATTATGACATGTATGATTATATGAGCTCGTGGGCATTCCTTATTATTTATGTTTATACTATCCATGATATCTCATGACATCTTTGACTTCACGTTACCATGCTTTACATGTTTATTTCCTATTCTTCATGACGCATTCTCCAGGTTTCCTCATGACACTCATGATCTTTCCGCTGCTTTATATTTATTATCCAGGATTCATACTTATTACTTACAGTGTTATTATATCCGTTCACTGAGCGTTATGCTCAGCCGTATTTCTTTCTCTTTCTTATACGGCAGGTATCTAGAGGGAGATTGGGCTTGAGAGAGTGTGTGCTTAGGAAGTGACCATTTAGCTTCCTTTCTTTTTATCGCAGACACTTTGATGTGCTATACTATCTTGGACACATGTTTCGTCCTTTAGACTTCTTTTACGTTATTCATGTTGATCTCATAATCGGGAGCCGATGTTTGATTCCGGCTTTCCACTTTGTTCTATGTTATCATTTATGACTTTAAGCCTTTATTATGCTTTGATATGACACCATGATTATGACGTTTCGGCCTACTCTCCGGAGCGGGTTTGGGTCGTTACAAAAGTAGTCGACCCACTTTTATGAGTTTTACAACCATGCTTTTAGGCTTCAACGTCACCTTCACTACACACTTGATGGATATTTCTACAGTTTAAGCTTTACTCTTCCGATTCATATTTTATCTACAAAAGCATCAACAAAATA
>BQNB010210072.1:0-10295 GCA_026074375.1 Tanacetum coccineum
CCCCTAACACCTTAAATATAAAACTGGTTAGCATTTTAGGTCCTAAAGATATATAATTAATTAAAGAGTAAATTGCAAAAATGGTCCTTGTGGTTTGGCCAAATTGCAGATTTGGTCCGTCGAATTTCAAAATTGCAAAAACAGTCCGTATTTTGAAGGTTTGGTTCCACTTTTGGTCCTTGGTCGAACTAAAATGATTAAAATATCCCTCCATTCTTTTACAAAAACCGTCCGTTAAGAGGGGTATTTTAGTTATTTTAGTTCGACCAAAAACCAAAAGTGGAACTAAACCTTCAAAATACGGACTGTTTTTGCATTTTGGCCAAACCACAAGGACCATTTTGGCAATTTACTCAAATAGAAATAAAGACAGCTTGAAAGTGATTTGAATATAACACTTTACAATTTTCGACAAAAAATACGTTATTTACGGAATCACGGTAAGCAAAGAATTGGTATTATCTCATTGTTTTTACTTTTTCTATATCATCTCATTTCTACTTCAAACTTTTGAACCTTTATTTAATTTATTGAACCTTTAATTTAATCTATTGAACCCCTTATATTAGAAAAAAACCTTCATCTCCTTTATCTATAGTCCCATTTTGTCATCTTATCCTTGCAATCCTACATATCCACCACGGCACCACATCTATTTCTTTCCACTCTATAACTAAAAGAAGGGAATGAGAACTTTAAAGATTGGGTTATTGATATTTGCTTTTCTCGTCGAGGGCAAAAAACTTTATGTGGTGAGGGCACTTCAAACATTTTCACCCAATTTAACATTTTTTCAATTACTCAAGTCTAGGTTAAAATTTATCGGGGCCTTTCCCCCCACTCCACAGAACATGGCTCCGCCTCTGCTCAACCTAGGGCTGTAATAAAGTTAAGCTTTTATCAAACAACTCGAGCTCGAGCTCGAGCTCGACTCGATCAAGCCAAGCTTTTATCAAGCTCAAGCCCAAAAATTAGCTCGAAACCTATAACAAGCCAAACTCAAGCTTTTGATACCTCAGCTCGAGCACTTATCAAGCTTTTTCGAGCTTTAATATATAATAAATTCATATAAGTAATTAAGGGGTATTTTGAGTATTAACTTAATTATAAGGACATACTTCATGAATAAATGAATAATGTATTCTAAAATGATATTTAACCCTAAATAATCTAACGATTTATATTCTAGTGCTTTGTATTCTTCATACATAGTTTTTTACTTTTGAGAACATTAGCCAGAACTAATCAAAAACTAATTAGTACTTTGGCTAATGTACGTTTTCGTTGAAATACTTTGTACGTTTAAACATTAATTAGTACTTTGGCTTATGTTTCATTCTAATGTTGGACTTTGTACGAGAATGTTATCGTTAGTTTTATTAATGTGTAATGAATCTATCTTGGTTTTCACTTATGGTTTTTGTTTGTTTTACTTTATGCATATGTTTATTGATGAATTTGGGTGTTTTGCTATTAAATACATTAATTTTTTTACACATTCAAGCTTTTCAAGCCAAGCTCAAGCTTTAATCAAATCATACTCAAGCCAAGCTCAAGCCTATATGGTTAAAGCTTGACGAGCTATCAAGCCAAGCTCAAACCTACCATTTTTTTTCAAGCCAAGCTCAAACCCTGTCAAGCTCGAGCTCGGCTTGACTCGATTACACCCCTAGCTCAACCCATATGTTTTTTATTACGTACGGCTGCTTGTAGCCATATGTTAGCATTGTGGATGGTAGATTCGTGTCGTTGGTAGTTCGGCCTTTTGCACTTAGGGTATTTTGTCTAGCTTTTCTCGCACGCAGCCACATGTGGCAGTGCTTATCGTAATATTGTGACTGGAATTATGCTATCCTTTTATTGTTGTGATAGTCTTATTAAACATTTTCTAGCCATTGGCTTTTGTACCGGGCTTGCATTCCACTTACGTACTTTGAGTTAATTTTTAGGTTACCCGTCCTTATGTTATGTTATAATGATAGAGTTAATTGTGGGGCCTTACTCATTCTCGTGACATATATAATAATGTGTATGTGCGTGCGTGTCTTACCGTATGCGTAAAATATAACGTGTACACAAGTTTTGGAAATTTTGTGAAGGTAGCTAAGCTTCACATAATAAATGAAAATTTCCTCTACCGCTAGTGCGGTTTACAATGGTGGGGATGCTTACATGATTGGAATTTAAAGATAACACTTCTTCAAGTCTTTGACGTTCCATGTTTGCGGATGTATGTCTCCATTTCCGTTTCTGAGTTTGTACGCTCCTTTTCCGAGTGCTTCTACCACTTTATATGGTCCTTCCCATTTTGGGCCTAACTTTCCATTTTTTTGCATGGCTAGCTTCATTGTTGCGGAAGACAAAGTCTCCGGGTTTAAAGATTGTGCCGCGGACCTTGGCGTTGTAGTATCGTTCCATTTTTGCTTTGCTTTTTGCTTCTTGAATCGCGGCTTTTTCTCGCTCTTCCTCTAGGATATCTAGGTTTAGTGCAAAGCTTCATCATTCATTTCCTGGTCTATTTTCGCGTACCTTAGTGAGGGCATCGCTATCTCGACCGGTATCACGGCTTCAGTGTCGTAGGTGAGGGAGAATGAGGTGTGTCCGTTTCTTGTCTTGATTGTGGTGTGGTACAACCATAGCACGTGCGGTACCTCTTCGACCCAGTTCTTGTTCTCTTCACCCAACCTGGCTTTGATGCCTTCTCCTAGGCTGCGGTTTGCTCTTTCCACTTGTCCGCTGGTCTGCAGATGTTTGACGGATTCAAAGCTTTATTTGATGTTTAGTTTGTCGCACCAGTCTTTGAATGGGTTATCTCTGAACTGCTTTCCGTTGTCGGATATGATCTCCCCTGGAAGGCTTAACCTGCACACTATGTTATCCCAAACAAATTTTTTGATTTGGCTTCCGGTTATTGTTGCGACTGCTTTTGCTTTAATCCATTTGGTGAAGTAATCGATGACAACAATCAGAAATTTCACCTTTCCTTGGGCCTTTGGGAAGGGACCGGAGATGTCGATTCCCCACTTGTAGAATGGCAAAGGTGAGGTTATTGGTGTTAGTTTTTGCTGGGGGTTATTGGTCACTGGACGGTGGACTTGGCAGTCATCACATTTTCGTATGATGTTCCGCGCGTCCTTGTGCATTGTTGACCAGTAATATCCTGATTTGATCGCCTATGCTACGATGTACCTTGGCCCAGAGTGCATACTACAGGACCCTTCATGAATTTATCTTACGACATACTCAGCTTGGAGAGGGCCCACGCATCATAGCCATGGTTCTAGGAATGATTTGCGGTACAAGACACCGCCGATCACGGCATATTGTCTTGACTTTATTTTTATGGTCCGTGCTCTCTTGACTTCGGTTGGTAATGTGCCGTCTCTGAGGTATTCGAGCAGTGGTGTCATCCATGAATCCTCTTCCTCTTCTATAACCGTGAGGATTTCCTTTTCCTCAATCGATTTTCCTTTCAGTACTTCCACCAAGACTTGCTTGGTTAGATGGGCGAAACTAATGGATGCGATTTTGCTGAGTGCATCTGCTTTTTTGTTTTCGCTCCTTGGTACTTGTTAGATGTAGAACTTCTTGAAGCTGCTGATGAGCGTTCTGGCCTTTTCTAAATATTGGACCATGCTCTGCTCCTTTGCTATGTATGATCCGTTAATCTGATTTGCCACCAATCGTGAATCAACCTTTGCTTCTAAGTTTTGAACACCCATTTGTTCTGCTATGCGTAACCCAGCCACTAGTGCCTCGTATTTTGCCTCATTGTTGGACGCATCGAATTCAAATCTTATGGCGTAAGTGAACTCTATCCCTTTCTGGTTTATGAGGATGAGTCCAGCTCCTCATCCTTCTAAACACGATGATCTATCCGTAAACAGAGTCCACGGGTCTAGGATTGCTTCCTTGACTTGTATCTCTACGGGTGGACCATCTTCATCCGGCCTTTCAGCGATGAAATCGGCTAAGATTTGTTCGCGGATATATGTCCTTGGCTTGTAAGTGATATCAAATGCTTCTAGCTCAAACCTTCATTTGAGCATTCTTTTAGCGTTTTCAAGTCGTGACAGGATTTGTTTGATTGGCTGGTCTGTAATGACTGCTATTGGATGTGCTTGTAAATATCTTCTCAGTCTTCTTGAGGCATGCACTAGGGCTAGCACTAATTTTTCCATGGAGCTGTAATTTACTTATGGAGTCTGCAAGGCGCTACCGACAAAGTAGACTGGAATTTGCTATGAATCCCTTTCTGTCAGTGGGACCATGCTAACTGCTTCTCTGGCTGCGCAAAGGTAAATTATTAGTTCTTCCTTAGGTCTTGGTGCGGTTACCATTGGTAGTTCCTTGATGCATTGCTTTATGCCTTGGAACGCCTTATCCGCTTTTGGCGTCCATTTGAAGTCACTTTTTTATGCAATTCTTCAAAGTTCTGAAAAAGGGTAGTGACTTCTTTGCAGACTTGGATAAGAATCTATTCAGGCTTGCCAGCTTTCCGTTGAGGCTTTGTACCCCCTTTAGTGTTCTTAGGGACTGTAGCTTTATTACTGCCTCTGCTTTCTCTGGACATGCTTTGATTCCTTTCATGTTGACTACGTAACCTAGGAACATACCCTCTTCCGCACCGAAGGTGCAGTTCTTGGGATTGACTTTCATGTTTATTCTTCTTAATGTTTGAAAAGTTTCTTTAATATCCCTAAGGATTTCTTGCTATGTATGGATTTTTATCACTAGGTCGCCCACATAAACTTCTAGGTTGCGGCCTATTTGTTTTTCAAAAGCTTTATCCACAAGCCGCTGATATGTTGCTTTGGCGTTTTTGAGGCCAAAGGGCATCTTTGTATAGCAAAAGACTCTTTGGCTTGTGCGGAAAGCTATTTTCTCTTCATCTTCTTCTGCCATATGTATTTGGTGGTATCCTTTGTAAGCGTCTAGGAAGCATTTAAAAGGATATCCGCAGAGGGATTCGATTTTCTAGTCGATCTTTATGAGGGGGTAGCAGTCTTTCGGACATGATTTGTTCAAGTCTATGAAGTCTACACACATCCTCCAGCTACCATCGTGTTCTTTACCATGAGTGGGTTAGAGAGCCAATTATGGTAATGCACTTCTCTCATGATTTGAGCATCTACGAGTTTGGTAACTTCCTCTTGGATGGCTTTGTTCCGGTCCGGTGCTTGCCATCTTCTTTTTTGCCTTATAGGCGGGTACCATTCACGGATGTTCAAGCAGTGTTCTGCTATGGATCTTGGAACGCGTGTCGTGTCTGCTGGCTTCCAGGAAAATATGTCCAGGTTGCTCCTGAGCAAGTCGTAGAGTTCCATCTTTCCTTTCTCTGATAGGCTTCCGCCTATCATGACGGTCTGTTTTGGGTATTCTGGATGGATTGCTACCTTTATCCCTTTCGCTACTGTTGGCTTATTGGAAAGGGACTCGTTTGGAGCTTCTACCACCATTCTGCATTCTGCCGGTATTATGTTACTGCATAGCGTCACTATTCCTCTTTCTATCGGGAACTTGAGCATTCTATGGGTTGTGGATGGGATTGCTTGAATTTTTCTAAGGCCTGGACGTCTGATAATACCGTTATATGGTGATGGAGATCTGGCAACCATAAAATTCATCAAGGCATTCGTGGAATGTTCTCCATCCCCTAAGGATACCATCATCGATATCTGTCCCAACGGCCAAGATATTTCATCGTTAAACCCTAAAAATGGGGTTATGGCCTGGGTCATTTGGTTTTTGATTTCTGGACGGAGTCTGTTGAAGCAATGTTCGTATAACACTTTTGAGGCAGAACCTCCATCCACGTACATGCGGTGGATGAGGTGTCCGTCAACTTCTGCTTCGATCACTATTAGGTTTTCTTGCCCATCGCTGCTCGCGAGGGGTGGGAAGGAGATTTCTTGACTTGCGGAGAAGCTTTGAGTGATTCTTTGTCTTGTTACTCGCTTCCAGGATTGAACCATGAAGATTGCCGTGGCTTTTTCTTTGTTGGAGGCTTCTTCTTTCTTGGCGGTTTTTGCATGCTCTCCCTTGTTACCCCCTTGTTTCAGTTCTTTAATCAAATGCGACAGCTGACATGATTTGACTGCTTCTTCTATCTGCTTTCTCAAGTGAATGCATTCATCCGTACTATGACCCTTATCTCCGTGGAACTCACATAACTTGTTCTTGTTCTGGCTTTTCGCGGGGTCGAACATCGGTGGTGGTGCTTTGAATTTTATCGTATCTATTGCCATAATTTCCTTTTGGGGTTTTTATGAGAGGTGTGAACCTATCTCGCCTTTTTTTCAATTTGTGCCGATTTTTAAAATCAGGCCTCTTGTCGAAGTTTGGCTTGTGGCTTGCTTCATGGTGTTTCCATGCAGAAGGAGCCTTCTTCCGAGATTGATTCGCTACAACTACTTCTCTTATGAGGAAGGCTTTTGTTGCGCTCATCATCTCGTATACGCACTTGAGAATGTTGTCATTCAACCTTTTGATCAAGTCAGGATTAGTGATGCCGTGCATGAATCTCGAGATTCTCATCCATTTTAGGCCCCCGTTGACGTGCATGCTTTTTGCCTTGAATCGTTCCACAAAGGCTTCTGTTAATTCCCCTTCCCTTTGTTTGATATGATGAATTTTCACAGGGTCCTTGATGTATTTCTTTTGCTGTGAGAAATTTCCAATGAACGCCTTTTGCAGGATCTCATAGCTATCTATGGACTCTGATGGGAGTTTGTCAAACCAGAATCTAGCTGTGCCAATCAATGTAGAGTTAAACATGTGGCACCATATAGGCACGGCCCATCGTTCGATTTTTGCCGCTGTTTGGAAGATCTTAAGGTGGTCTTCGGGATCCCCCGTTCCATCATATGTCTTGACATTGGTTGGCATGCGGGTTCTTTTTGGGACTTCAAAGTTGCGGATCCATGTTGTAAATGGATCGGTTTCCTCACATAACCATGGTTGGGACAAATCTTCCTCGTCAGTTGACCTTTGTTTCCGTGATTTGGACTTCTAGTGTCCGCCTCGGTCGTGCTCATTCTCTAAGAGGCATGTTTCTTTAGTTCAGGCAAACTGTCTACGATTTGCACGGTCAGTCGCGTCCCATTCTCTTTTAATTTCTCTCTGACTCTCGCTGGAACACGTGACGTAGCTTCGGATGAGGTTTCTTGCCTCTTCCCTCATGTGATTTGGGTTCTCCCCTGATCTGCCTGTGCTAGCGCTTCTCCTGTCGCTTGCATGTCTGCGGTGTGACGCACCTTCTGGCCCTAGAGGTGAGTGTATATCTTTTTTCCTTTCACCCAGCCGCGTGAAGACATTCATGTCTCTGTTGCCTAGCCTAGTGAACATCGTAGTGCTAACAGGGCTTTTTTGGCGGGCTGGTTTTTCTCCCTCACGTCTTATCCTGGAGAAGACACTCGTACTTTGTGAGAGATAAGTATCCTTGGACGCGGTGACTGGGCTTGGTTTTCTCTTCTTTTTAGACTTCCTCTTTCGCTCGCACGATTCTGATTCTGAAAGTTGAGTTTCTTCTCGCGTTTGTAAGTTTAGGCGCGAGTTTTCACCGTATGTCAGTCGTGTCTACACATCTTGGAGTTTTTCTTTGTGAACCTTCTCCGCCATGATGGGCAGGATCTGGTTGTAATGTTATTCGCAGATTTCCCGGTGTTTGTCCATTGGTAGGTATCCGGGGTTTCCATCGGTTGCTTGCTTACTCCCTTTGCCTACCGTGTTCCGAACCGCAGAATTGGCTGGCGTTTGGGCTTGCTCTGCTGGCTCGCTTATTTTTTGGTGAGTTTCTGGGGACGTAGTTGTGTTTGTGTCCCACGGATGGCGCCAACTTGTTAGTACAAAAATAGTGTACTGAGGATTGAAGGATGTGAACTCACTAAGAATGGTGATTGCTAGTTCGTTCCTCAAGGATGGGTTTGTACTAAGTGAAAGTGAGAGGTGATTTCCTGATAAGATCAAAGAACACCATTAGTCTTACCACGGGAGGGATGTCCCGCGATTGGACTCCGGCGTTAGAGTAAGTATGGTTATAAGTGGTATGTGTGTAAACGCGTTGCGGAAATCATACCGTTAGGAGTGTTTTGATAACTCCTTTTATAGGGTAGTTACCGTATGGTCAACGTCGCTAGGTATGTCATGCTTTGTTGTGTAGTAGCAGAAGTCAGGGTACTTCTCGTTTGCTATCCCTTTTTTGGAGCGTTGACGTTCTCTCTTTGGTTTCCCATGTTGTCTTCTTTGCTTTATTTGGGTGAGTCAGGGGTATTCTTTTTGTCAGGAAGTGGTACCCAGCTGCGGATAGGTCGTGACTCTTGTGGTTACGGTTTGCTACTGGTTGCACGGTGTAGCCGCGGAGCAGTCCTGTGCGGGTCGCAGTTGGCTCTGGGCCGTTTCCGGACCCTTCCAGTTGCTGGGTCTGAGCCCGTTGCTTGTTATTTGGTCTGGACTTAGAGTCCGGATGATACTATACGTTATCATATATCTTATTTTAATCGATGGTACGCATTTCTCGTCTTTTCATATTCTTCACACGTAAACAATCGATGACGATGCTGTGAAAATTGGCTTCAGGCATAGTAATGTTTCGTGACATCACTTCGTCTATAAACCATTTGTGATAAGTTTTGTTAAGAAACTCCCAAGCTTATTCCTCAAGTCATTTTGAATAGGTTAATCATAAAACAACAAAACCTAGACCAACAATAATAATAAGACATAAAGACAAGAAGACGTGGTTTCGTTCTTTTTGGTTAACATAAGCACAAGTCTGGTGCCTTGCTACACTCACGCAAGTGCACGCGTCTTCGATGGTTGAAAAGCAAGACTCGGTTTTACCCAAGACCGAGTCTTGAAGGTTTGTTTTGTGTGTGTGTGTGTGTTTTTATTAAATGGATTTTGTGAGGTATATTTGTGTTTAAGTGACGTATTTTTGTGGTGGATGATAGATCGTTGAGGGCGGTTCCTTACTGACTTTGACTTACTTTGGTGTGAAGTTTGCGTTTTCGAGGGAGGTAAATTTCTGATCGACACTGTCCTGAGTGGTGTGATCTGTCGTTTTTATGATGAATGGCGTTTGTTTAATCAGTTTGTAATCAAAAGTTTCTCCAAATATGTTGTCTGCTGGTGATAGTTAATAAAATTCAGTCTAGTTGGTCTCTTTTCTGTTATAGGGAAGTTTTGTGTGGGTTCATATAATTGAGGGTGTGAATGTCTGTTCTGTTGGCATGTGTTGGTGGGGGTTGTGAGTGTCAGTCGGGTGTGCGCTTTCATTCAAGAGTTGTACCTATTTTAGGATGAGTATTAGGTCGTGTTGGTGGTTGAAGGGTTTTGTGTGAGTTGTATTCTACTCGTTCTTAAGATTTTTATATGTGAAGTTGGTGAAAAGTTTGTCGTTTTATTACGTTAAATTAACGATGAAGATGATTATAAAAAAAAAAAAACTAATATAACGCTGAGGTGACGATAATAATTGCGACCTTTAAGTCTTCTTATTACGCCCGGTCTAATATCCTCACTAGTACATACCAGTATACCACAGTACCACACCAATAGTGTGTGTAAAAAAAAGAAGAGAGGAGAAAAAAGATAGACAAAGTGTTGACAAAAATCATGTCACTGTTTTTTTAAGAAGGTCATTTGTTTGTATAAAGAGATTTTCTTATCTGGGATCTCTCTCTCCTCTCTCACAAACACAACAAACACACACACATAAAATTCCCTTAACTTTCTCTTTCTAAAAAAAAGAGTGTGTGTTTTGTGTGTGGCCCATCAGATCAAAAATCTTCATTGTTTTTCTCATAAATAAATAAAAATGAACTTATGATCCAACCTCTTTCAATGGTGCTTATTATATACTAGTACTATCTTCTTACCATTATTATTATTACTACTGCTAGCAGTTTATAATCACTATCACCCACCTGTTTACTTTTATATACTATTATATTTTTTACAATTTTTGTAAAGATTTTTGAGCTCATGGGTTATGTCAAGAAAATGGTGAAAAGATTGTAAATTTATCATCAACAGGATATATAAGGATGTGGGTCTAAGGTAAAAATTTATTTTACTTACATTTACTATGTTTTGTTTTTATGTTGCATATTAGTGAAATAATTGTTAATAAATGGTATTAACTGCATTAAGTTATAAAAAGTAATGAATTTATTAATGGGTTTTTATTTGGATTATGAAAAGTACTATGGTTGATTTTTTTTATATTTTTTATTCATATATATGGAATATGTTTATGTTTCTTGATTTAGGTTTTGATAACTTTTGTTGAGTTT
>BQNB010210073.1:0-10295 GCA_026074375.1 Tanacetum coccineum
AAGATTGAAAGTAAAAGATAGTGATGACAGAAGGGCAACTGACTACAAGTCAAATCAAGAAGAAAACAAAAGGACATGGTGCATACACGTCATATTAACCCTACCTAACCAGTTAAAGAAAGGTCGCAGAGTAAATTAAAAGGTCACGGAAGCAAAGACAGGTTGAGTCTAGCAATACTAACCGCACGCATCACAAAGCCGCATGCAATAAGCATACTAAACTGGGGGGACTTGATGACGTGTAGGAAGTCTAACATGACTTTGGGCCAAGTCCAAACTATTAAGATAAAATAATAAATAAGCATAACGGACCGGAACTAAGCCCAAGTATTGCACTAGCAGCGGTCCAAAGGTATTAAGACGGACGCGGACTATCCTTAGGCCGCTTCCGCAAGACTACTCAGCGGACTAACTAACGTCCGTGGAAGTTAGTTCGCTGCAGCAATCACGATTATCATGGATCCTTGCCCGACAAGGGTCCCACTCTGGCCACTAACAGATTATGCGTGAAATACTGGGAAACCCCTAGTACTACTCACCTATAAATAGGAGTCATCATACATTCCAAAAGAGGTACACATTATTCTCTTACTCTGACACACATACCTCTGACCCACATGATCTCTTACTCTCACGTCGGTGTTTAATCGCGGGATCCGTCCCTACAGTAAGACTAACAGTTGCAGGAAACCATCCAAATCACTTGATTTAGTACAAGATCCAACCTATTTACAACTTGCTGGCCCGGCCCAACAAGCGATTCAGATCCAATTCAAACCCATAACACAAATTGTACTAACAGTGACATAGGATAGAAACATATGTGATACACAAACACATGTAAATCGCTGGATACAACCTAATCTTATCGGCATAGGATATGATGTCATTTCTACAGATTCAACTATGATGTCATTTCTACAGATTCAACTATGGTTTCAAGTTGATAGTTACATGTTATTTAGGCCAACTCGAATCTGAGTTTGTATTCAATAACCGATCGAATTTAAATCATATGGTGAGTTGAGCATGAGCTAACTCGATCACTAGGACTTAGACTGAAATTCCTTAGTGAACTCGAGAACCCCATGTAACTAATTTTGAAATTAATTGCTGATACCTGTTCAAGTTATAAAAGTATTTAGAGTTGCATATGAGTCTTGTTTTGATTGAGCTACTTGGTTGCATATGCGTAATACCCTCCGACCTGTTTACTGGTTCGATCCACCCAAATCAATTACGAGAGGAAGTCGCAATGTGAAACTGATGAAATATATAGACTGACGTAAAATCTGAGGTAAGCTCTCTCCAGAAAGCAACAGTATTATTATTAAGAAACAAAACATACACATAGACACACTACACCCATCTTATTGCTTTATTCAACTAAAGATTATTGTACATAAATAGGAAAGGGTAGCAAATTTATAAACTTAGTAAGATATGATGCATGGTACTGATGGAGTCGAAATCGATCAAGACGAACAGGTGACGCAGTTGCAACCCGGTGCACACTTGCAAAAGGCCTTTCCAGTGCCCCTCGATGTTTGGGAGCAAGTATCATCGCAAGGGTTGCATCCGCAGTGCTCGCCGCACGAGCATCTCTTGTGCTCTCCACCGCTAGTCGTCATGCCTCCACTCTTGCAACTGCATGCAACCAAATATCCAAATATTAGCATCTAAATATATAAGACGTTAAATAACTTTGTAACGATAATAGTTATTTAAACGACTGAATGAAGCACCTGCATTTAACTCCACCGGGGCATGGCGAGGGACAGCCACACCTCTCATCACATATAACACCACTTCCTCTCACGTCCGCCATCAATAGTTTACCAACTTTTGATATATTTTTTTATTTATCTCTTGGATAGCTAGCTAGTTACGTTATATCTTCTAGTCTGCTAATATATAAATTTCTAAGTTGGAAAGTACGAGAAAGAGCCAGGTAACACACAGGTGGCGAGTCGTGGTACTAGAAGCATCGACATTTGGGCATGTCGTGGCGTTGTTATAACATATGGTATATACTAGACACCAAAGTCCAAACTTAGACATTTAGATAAGAGCCATTGTTTTTCGAAAAGTAACGATATATGAAACGAAGCAAAACAAGAAAGGTCCAGGCCCATAACTTAGAAGGCACAGATATTATATTATAACAAGCATAAGAACCCGCGCATTGCGGCGGGGCTAATTTTTTTATGGAATTTTTTTTTTACTTAGTGTAGGTCGGTTTTTCATTACGTCGTTTATTTTAAAGTTAGTAGATAGTTTAGGGTGTCTTTTGGAATTTTTTGGGGGAAAAAATATATACCGTATATATTAAAATTCAACATTTTTTTATAAAATCGTACGTATGTGAGAAGCGTTGCGATATTTGGCTCGTTTTATTTGGAAAAAAAAGACGCGTTTTTTGGATTATTTTTTTGGGATATATATATATATATATATATATATATATATATTAAAATTCAAAATTTTTTATTAAATCGTACGTATGTCAGAAGCGTTGCGATATTGGGCTCGTTTTGTTTGGAAAAAAAAGACGTATTTACTTAAAAGTTGAGGGTACAGTTCGTATTTTTTTTCCTATTTTGAGCCGATAGTGGGTTTTTTTTGGCATAGTGGGCCATTTTTTTTCGTTGGGTCAAATCTCTTTTGTTGGGCCACTGTAGCATTGCATTGTAGCGGAGCACTGTAAAAAGACGACAAAAACGTCGTCGTATCAAACGGCTATTGAGTTATATTATAATATATATATCAATTCTCGATCAATACGACAGCGTTTCATATGCGTTTTGCACGGTTCATTTTGCAACAGTGTTTTCCCCCTGTGCATCCACCTAGCCCAACAAAAGAAATGAAATGACTCATTCTCACTTTTTTGCAATGTGTATCGACCTGGCCCAACAAAAGAAAAGAAGCGGCCCAATATATGCCGGCCCAAAATAGGAAAAAAAACTTATGAAACGTACCCTCAACTTTTAACTATTTACGATTTTTTTATACAATAAATCTTCGAAGTGCGAACAAAACGAGCCCAATATTGCAATGCTTCCCAAAATAGGAAGGAAAAAAAAACTACGAAACATATATTTTTTTAAGTTTAAAAAAGTACCCTAAACTATCTAATAACTTTAAAATAAACGACATGGGTCCGAAACGTAATGCTTAAAAGTTTTACATTTATATATAGTCTGGAATATTGAGCTGAACAAGAGGTTTCGTGCCCGCACGTTGGTTCCGAGCTAACACATTCTATTTGAACGCAAATTCTAATTGTACAAATAGAACAGCTTGAAAAACCAAAAAAAAATTGATACAAAGGCCCGGCTCTTACGCAATGAAAAACCGGCCTACGCTAGGTTAAAAAAACCAAATAAAAAAATTCGAGAAAAAAATAGCTCCGCCGCAATGCACGGTTCTTATGCTTGTTAGGTTAAACATAGAACAAAGAACAAATAAATAACACACAAACAGTATTGTTTGTGTTGAGCCTTTTTAATGTATGGAGTAGACGTGAAAAAAAACCGAAAATTGAAACCGTAACCGAAAAATAACCGAAAACTGTAACCGGTCAAAACCGAGTTTGACCATAACTGTTCGGTTTTTGGTCAAACCGCCGATTACGCAAACCACCGGAGAGGAGCGTTTTTTAATATTTTGAATTTTTGAATTTCAAACCGGTGGGAGGAGTGGGGAGGAGCGTTTTTTTAATTTTTGGGTGTAAAATTTACCATTTTGCCATTGTATGTTTAGTATAAATAGAGGGGTTGTGTGTTGGTTGATTTACAACTTTCACATAAGCAAAAAACACTCTAAAAATCAAAACCGAAACTATTTCACACATGGCAACTCAGCTAGTTCAACTACCACCAGGAGTTGGGATCTTCCCTAGTGCAGCCGACGTTTTGAAATTTTACCTTGCACCCGAAAAGCCGATGTTTGGCAAAACTTTAACCTCGTCAAGATGTCGGATAACACGACCAAGGCTCAATGTAACTTGTGCTTTCCATTTACTATCGCGTCAATCCAACTCGACGTTGATGGTGTCAATCAACAATGCCTTATTGTATGCACTCAAAACGGTTCCGGAAGCGGGTCAATCATCTATGGGTCGAGATGGGGTATTTTTGTATACAGTCCGGATCTTGTTCGTGAACAATTTGTCGGTTTGGTGATTCAAGAAGCTTTGTCGTTCAACCATTTCGACAACCCTCGAATGGCTAGGGTGTTTCAAAATCATCTTCAACCGAAGTATAATCATGTAAGTCGTACTACTCTTAAACGCTGATGAAACTAGGAAACAGGCAAAACAATAATCAAAAGGATGTTTTTAAAACTTAAATTCTAGTGATGAACTTTAACAACTGATGTTATGGTCGGCTCCTCCAAGTAAGCCCCGGTTCGTACCCATTGTTGTTACCGCGCAAATTAGATTGATCACCAAAACTTGGCTCAGATGAAGACGTAACCATTGCATATGAAGATTTTTTACGGTTCCATCACTCGGATTTGCTTTATTCAAGATGTTGAACAGAAGTGTTAAAATATATTCATTTGAAGAAAAACATTTTTTATAATTACGTTGATAAAGCAAGACAAATACAAACGCCATTGGATAGACTAAAAGAAAAAATACGTCCACTTTTGGACGGCATATATTTTTCATAGTTGAATGTGTTGCACACATCATAACTTTGGTAGTAGCACGACCTGACTAAACGTGATTCCGATAGATTCACATTAAAGAACTTTTAAAAGAATAGTAAAAGAAAATATAAAATCGTTATCTAAAACATATATTGACTATATGCCAGTTGTGTACACAATCAGATACACCCCTTTTAGAACCACCTAATTGGGACGTTCCTTCAAGATGGAATTCCACTTATCATATGTTCCAATGTGGTCTAAAACAAAAGGCGACTTTACAATATTTTCATGACACTTTGTCCACAAATGGTAAGTGTTATCCATTTTCGGTAGAAAATTTAGGATACTATTGAAAAAATAACCCGATTACTTGAAGTTTTTAACAATGTCACAAAAATATTATCGGGGGTTTTTTATTCAACATCTCAATTGGTACTCCAACAAATATACTTGATGTGTTCAATACTAAGCGAATACGAATTTAATGGTGATATATATATACAAGTATGGTTGCACTAATGAAAAGAAAAGCTTAAGAAATATTTTGGAAAAACGCCACCGATAATTACTTGTGCGACCGCATTGAATCCATGTTTTAATGTAAGCGGGGTAGAGTTACTTATCGACCCGATTACAATTGATTTGGGGTGTTTTGACAATAACCCGGACTTTGCAAAAGAGGCAAAGACTCTTTCAACAAATCTTTCTTCGGTTTATGGGATATTTATTTTGCGAAATATGGTAACCCAACTCCTTCAACGAGTTCGGCTTCTTCATCGAGGTCGAATACAGGGAATTCGGTGCTTGGCTTGCTACAACGGTTAAGTGAAAATTCCAACAAGCGGGCAAAGAACGATCGATTAATGAACAACGAATATGAGAGATATGCCACAACCGATTTTATCTCCCATATTCCCACAATCCCACCGAACAGTTTGTAAGTTTTGATGTTTTGGGTTTTTGGAAAGCAAAGGAATCTCAATTTCCCGTTCTATCCTGAATGGCCCGAGATGTACTAAGTACTTAGTTAGCTTCTGAATCCGCTTTTTCTTTAAGTGGAAGGGTATTATCAAACAAAAGAACAAAACTCACACCGGCGTCTTTGGAGATGTGTATGTGTTTTAATGATCACTTGGACGCAACCGAGTGAATACAACACACCTCAAATCTTAAAAACACCCTAGACTTCGAAGAAGCGATCTACGATGAAGAGGTGCAAGCGGGTGAAGCGATATCACTTTCGAAGAAGAAATCACACAAGATGAAGCTGCTAGCGAAGCTAGGTCCAACGGATCCAAAGATGAAATTACTTTTGATTAGCTTTCCGATGTATTATGTTTTAAGTTTATGTATTATGTTTGATGTATTTTCTTTCCGATGTATTTCTGATGTATTATGTGTTGTATTAAATAAAAGTAGAAGTTTATTGAGTTTATTTTATATAAAACAAGAACGTCTAAATGAAAAATGAAAAAAAAAACACAAACCAAAAACCGGGTTTTAGCCAAAAAAACCGGTCCTAAACCAGTTTCCACCAGTTGGGTTTTTCTCCACCCGATACCGGTTCGGAACCGAATCGGTTAACCGGTTTCCCGGTGTGTTGAACACAAACCGGTTTCGGTTTGTATCCAGTAACCGAACCGATTAACCGTTTTGTGCACGTCTAGTATGAAGTATGAACATAGTAAATATTGCTTGGCTTCAATTAAAAAAAGCATTTTTGTGTTTACTTATAATTTCTACCTTACTTTTTTATGGTTTAGGAAATGTAGTCATGAGGTAATGATATTTGGTAAACAAAGGTGAATGTTCAAGTTATGGTATTTGGCAGTTCTTTAATCTCGTGTTTGGGTCATATGCCAGAGATATGCCGTGCAGTTTTGTCCTAGGTTTTCTCTGTTATGTCCAAGATAATGTCTAGTTTTGTCCGAGTTGTATTGATGTATCTTGTAGATTGTATTGGTAAGGAGTATCAAGATATAGGCATGTCTATATCTTTTCTTTTATTGATGTACCACTTTATAATTAACCAAAGATTCACCTTTTCACCAAAAAAATCTACCTCAATATTAACCATCATTTATATATTGACGTAAATTTTGAGGCTCCGAAAAGCTCCCAAAAAATTAACGACCTTAAGGGATCGCGTATCTCATCCACCCTTAGAGACCGCCGTGCATACTTCTAATTTATTCTCTATAATAATCATATAATTTAGGGTAAATTACATCGTTGGTCCTTGTACTCCACCCCATTTGCCTGTTTGGTCCCCAAATAACGAGGACTCTCATGCGGGGTCCTTTTTTGACATTGTTGTTACCCGTTTGGTCCCTGAAGCCCCGTTATGCCTAAGGACGGTTATCTCCGTCGTTATGCAGGCCACGTCGCCCTTCAAATAAAGGGTACAATCGTCTTTTCACGCAAAATTTCCATTTCACTGTTGGTCCCTGTCCATTAGCGTACTACAATGACGTTTACTGTTCTTGTTATTTGTCGTTTAGCGCTCGCACGTTTGGTCCCTTAAGGCTCTTTTTATCCCAGGCCTATATATCCTTATTCCCGCTTTATTCCACCCAACTTGTCATAAAACCCGATTCCCACCCTATAAATAAATCGTATCAATCCTTTGAAAATAGAAACTCTTTTTACAAAAAAAATGCCATGTATTGAGGAGATTGCAAAGGATGCAAAATTTATTAAAATTAAAGATCAGTTGCTAGGCTTAATCAGGAGACAAATAGAAACTGAGTTAATGCTTGAAGAGAAGTTTTGAGATCTATTTGAAGAGGTGTCTAACTTTGTTAAAGAAAGCGTAGACGTGATAAAGGGGCTTGAAAGGTTAAGTTGCAACCATGCGGTGAAGGAAATTGTTCGTTTGTTGAGACGTGACAAAAGCATGATTTGTATAAGATGACGCGTCTCTAGATGATGGTGAATGAATCCCAACTTAATGTTCGTGATAAGCATAACTTTGTTAGTAAGATAAATTTAGGGACACTAGGTTAGGTTTTGGTTGGTATTTAGTTTGCGGTGGTTTACTTGTTTAGTCATTTTTTGAGTATGTGATTATGGTCATTACCATATTTTAAGGTTTTCAAATGATTTGTATTGTTTGTTATGCAGTTAATTAAGTAGTAGTCAAAGTAGTATTCTTTTTGAAACTACCAAAGTTGATCAAGTAGAAGGAAGGATAATCAAATTTCCCCCGTTGGTCCGTAACCTGGGTCATTGTAACCCAAATTGACCTGTAAAAGTCAAACTTATCAAAACATCAACATACAAAAGTAGTCAATGTTGAAGAACAACGCAAACCTATGCAATGTTGTATAAGTTGGGATTTAATGATATTACTTCATTGTCAATAACATACAAAAGAGCAACAGAAAACACAATAGAATAACAACATCATCCATTTAAAGTTTCTTCGTGGCTTCAACAAATTTCCTTTTTTTAAAGGTACGCATCTGAGTTTCGTTGTTGTGCAGCATTAATTGTTGGCGCATCTACTTTTCGTGATGTTCAACTTCCTTGAAAAAAGTAACAGCTTTCTATGCACGCATACCCTTTTTAGCCTTTAACCTGTCTAAAATTCCACGCCTTTTTTCACATTACTTTTGTCAACATCTTTCACAACGTCCAACAGTTTTCGTGCTATTTGATTGTCGTTCACAACCTCCTTTTCCATTTGCACAACCCACATAAGAGCATAAGTTTTGGATTTTGCGGCTTGTTCTAGTTTTTATAGATGACCACCCGTTTTAGAACCTTCAAGATCCACTTTTGAAGTTTCTATGCGTTTGCTTTTGATATTTGTTTTGGAAGATGAACCCGTTTATAAACCTTCAAGATCCATTTTTTAAGTTTCTATGCTTTTGCGTTGATGATTTTTTTTGAAGAACAATCTTGTCATCTAGCGTGTTGATTTATATAAGAGTTAGTGTTAAGGGTTAAGATGTTTCATAACCGTGAACGGTCATGACATGTAATTATCAACAGTGAATATGAAGAGTTATGACGTTTCATTCGTGCCTAAACTTTTATTATTGTTGCATACTTGGTCCCTGAACTTAGTATTAGACACGTGGACTATAAAGATTATATGTTGCACCGTTGGTCTCTAAGGTTAGTTTGGTCTATTATCCTTTTCCGCCTTCCACATGTCTTCCAAAGGAAGATGGTTTTAAGGGACTATGCGTGTACTCACAGTGCTAATTAATGAAAGTTACATAGAGCCTAGTGGATGTCAGTCACGAGTGTGTATCTTTGATTCTAATATGTTTTTGCTATTTAGTGTTCTAACCTTATCTTCATCTTCAAACCAACTACTATACGGTCTTAACAAACTTATTAAATGACCAACTTCCCAGTCTACAGAAGCTTAAGCTACAGGAAACTGAATAATTTGAATGACTCAAGTGTCAGTTATAATCAGAGGGAGATCAAAGCAGTTCTCCAATTTGGCGTTGATTAAGCCAACTGTGGATGTGTTGTTATAATCGTGTTAATGAAAATGAAAGGTTGTCACAAGCTGATCTGTTTGGTGGTCCATTACGCAGGCCATGTGCAAGTTTCTTAAGAAGTTGTCCCAAACAGAAGTGCTTAGGATGTTGGAGCTAAGGAAGACGATAACAAAAGTGCACATCCAAGTGCATAAAAAGATGGATTTTCTTACAGTTCTTAGGTTCTATTGATCAACTTATGGATATTTGGGTTATCTTTCTTTATTTTTCTTTTTATGTAAATGGGGATGAATGGATGATGATTAGGTTGGGTAAGTATGTTTTTAGGTAGATTGTGATGATGGTTGAGTTAGGGTCATGCCCCCAAATTCTATTTTGGTAGTGTACAACTGTACATAGTTTAAGCCGTTAGTGAATATATGTTAGCGTTTATGTATCTTGTTTGTGTTTTGATTTTACAATGATTGATGCGGTCGTCGTAGGACTTCTACATGGATTTTTAAAACTCTTTAGGCAGAGTACCTAACCGTTGTAGTAGTAGTATAGGCAAGACTCGAGGGTTGTTATCATTCTCTAAGGGAATAGGTTGGGAAGGCTTGATCACGGTCTAACAGAATTCTAGGAGTTGAGAAAATATTATTTTTGTGTTTTTGTATTTTATGAAAGCAGGTAAATCTATGATTTGAGAGGTTGGTTTGTTTAACTAATAACTAAACTAATATCTAATCTACTGGTGATAACTTTATGATAATTAGATATATTTACTTAATCATGCACTACTTATCAGATTGCTTCTCCTATTCATATTTCCTTGTCACACTTGTGATGATTTGTGTAAGTATTTCTTAGGTCATAAACAGATTACACGAACCCGCCATCTATTTAATATTCCGTTAAGGTAACGCACAAGTAAGGTAGTATGAAGACTATTACAAGGCCCCTAACAGTGTATTAAATGCGTGTGAATTACCTTAAAAGAGATCAACCATATAAGGGGGTAAGGTAGTATGAAGACTATTACCTGATGGTATCCTTTCTACGCACTCGCGTTTCCCTAGACATGTCTATAGCGATACAAACAAAAGCTGGTTTTCTAAAGTCTAACGCGCACATTCATCAACAAGAAGCAACAGTAATAGAATCTATAATCTGACTTTCATGCAATCATAAGCA
>BQNB010210074.1:0-10295 GCA_026074375.1 Tanacetum coccineum
AACATGCATTTCCAGAATCAAACATCCATTTTTATGGATCAAAATCAAAAGAAAAATTAAAGATTAAGAAGTAACCTTACTAGAAAATGATTTAGACAAGAAAATCAAAACCAACAAATGCTTCTTTCTTGTTTGGGGCAGAGTTAGACCTACTCCAACACCCACAATCTTGACTCACAAGGGTTCAATACACCCTAAATAACAAGAATCTAAGATCCAACCTAGTCTTGATTACAATCTTCCATTAAAACTTCAAGAACTTCTTCAAAACTTCAAGAAAGTTTACCAAACTTTGCAAGCAACTTAAGGATGATGTTATGATGGTAAAAAGGTGAAGAAATTTTTTGTAAGATGATGGTGGTGGTGGTGGTAGATTCGGCAACAAGAAGGAGAAGAAGGAAGAGAGATTTTTGAGATTTGCAACTAGGATGAATGGAAGGGTTTGCATGTATGGAAAAGAGAAAAGAATGATGGTTTATAGAAAAGTGAAAAAGTGGTGAAGTGTTTGTGTGTGTGTGTGTGTAGATAACTGGGCATAGGGCCTATTAATATGAAAATAATATTTTTTTTGATTTTTATTGTTGTAAGATTTAATTAAAATGTAGAGTAAGTATTAGTTAAATAAAAGTAAGGTTTAAGGTAAAATGCGAGTTTTAAGCAAGAAACTTACATAAACGCGAAACACAACGAAAAATGACAATGATGTAAATTATAATCATCGGGGAGTATTATGAGAATATTAAACCACTTAAGGTACGAAGACGGAATAGATTCCCAAATACGGCTCACTTTAAGCTAAGAACGGGAAATTCTTACCAAATCGGGTAAACGTAAAATTAATGACTTTGCTTAAAAAAATAGAAGTAAAGCTCGGAATAAATAGTGACCTTAAATACGGAATGTTACAAATAAGTTAGCCAAGGTAAACTAACCGAGTTAATGAATGATACCAAAAAAATGAACGATTACAAGAGTATAGGAGATTACAAGTTGTTTCCTATGGAATTAATTACGTTGCAAGACCTCTTCTACTCTTCTTCTCCTCTGAAAATCAACTTTTATGGTTCAGGTATCGAAAATATGATTTAGCACACTGAAAAAACCTGTTTTTTAGGTTTTCTATTTATAAGGTCTAGAATTGGGTCAGTACGGCATATCAAAAGACTTTGATACAGCGTATTGGGGGTTTGTTGGAGTAGGGACAACGTTTGATATCTTCTATAATATTATATTACCATAACTTGAATATAGCTTATTGGTCTTCTCTTGATACGGCGAATTATAGGCACAAATATGTCGTATCTTCCTTGATGGATACGACGAATTGAATGTCAGAACAGTAATCTTCAAATGTCTTCGTTTAAGCTCCAAAATGCGTGCCTTTTTGCTAATCTTCACCAAGTACTCCATAATTACTACAATTCTTAAATACAAACGATTAAGTAACAATTCTTTGCAATAATTATACAAAATGGGTTATTTACATGGGATAAATGATGCTATAAAAGTAACGTTATTTGATGTCATCAGTCAGAATATAGCAAACTTTGAAAAAGCATATAAAATCAACCGTAAGTCTGTAGAAGTCGTGCCACTCGTCATTTTAAAGGTAATTGAGTATACTTTCTTTTAAAGAAACTTACAAGACTTTATTTTAAACTTAAATAAGTCAGAAATGCAAAATACTACATAGTGGACAAAACGTTATGTTTTGTTTTAACGTAAAACTTGTATTTTACATTCTCTTTTGAGTCGGGCATTTCTAGTCGATGTATCTTTAAAAACAGTGTAATTATCTTTTCAAAATATTTATCTTGATTAATTTTTAAAATGGGGATGAAACCATTTTATTTTCAAATAAAATCAAGCTAAGTATACGTTGTTGAATCTAATACATAAAATGATGACGAATATCTTTATGTGTTATGCTAAATGATTATGTGTGTTTTCTAAAGTCTTAATATTGTTGATAGATATTATTAAGTGATCATTACTATATGTAATTGAGCTACCTATATATCTAAACACATGTGCCATGTACGCTATTTGTGTGTTACTAGTTTTATTGATTATGCCTAATAGGAATTACGCTAGATCTCTTGCGTTAAGTTGCGAAATTGTTTATGCATTACATATAGGCATAGATAGCTATATTTACAAATGTTACATAAACATATTGTAAATCATTTTGAGTGTAGTAACCTACTTAGGATTAAGAGTTTAATAGTGTGTCAAGAATGTTAGAAAATATTGTCACAAGATCACACGTTAAAACCCGTCACCAAAATATTTCTAACACGTTAACTGTCTTCCAACAAGATGTTGAAATCTTTCCATCATCTTACCTTGGGTTGGTTAAACAAAAGAAAAAATTATATTAATACATTATTAATTAAGTAAAGGAAAATGTATTTTTAAACTTTGCTTGTGCTTGCACTGTTCTAACATACACACATAGTTATATTATTTTTATAAACATGTAGTATTTTACAAAAGATGTGTGTTGTATAAAAATGGTTAAGAAAATCATTTATAAATTCATAAAATGTCAAAAAATATGCATAGTATACATAACAACAAATAGTTTTTTAGCACAAGCAAAATATATGACAATCTTAAAGTATGTTAAAAATTGAGAAAAGTCTCGGTCACTCATAGAATACGTAGCTCGTAGGTCTTAGACAATATTTGGAACCTTAGTAAGGTAGATGGGCCAAAGCCCATAGAAATCCCATTGTGGCCTAAGTGAGTCGCGGCTCAAGGTTGTATAAGTACCCTCTCCATAGCTTGGAGAGGGTGTTGGTTGGTTTCATTTCTCACACACACTAGTAATCTAATATTCTCTTTTTCTTTCTCTCTATAGAAACCTTCCTTTGATCCTTTCTCTCTCTTAAGTTCTTCATTTATTGGTGAAGTGTTTAGAGAAAACATGGTTTCTATAATTGGTATCATGAGCCATGGGGTGATCTTGTAGGATTTGTTGTGCGTTTTTTTGCTCGAGTTTGGTACTAAACACACAAAAAGTGTTTATACTTTTTGGTTGTTCAAAAACCATAAAGTTCTTGTTTTTAAGCATATTCTATCTTAGTATAAGTGAGTTTTACAAGAAAAACCTAGAAAAAACAACAAAAACTTCATCTTTTTGAGGATTTTTGGTACAAAAATTGTACCAAAAATCTTGATCCAAAATTTTTTGAGTTAAAACTATAAAGTTTGTGTTTTTACGGTTCTTATAATCTTAGGATAGAAAGTTGTACAAGAAAAATCAAACAAAAACGTCAAAAAGTGTGTTTTTAAGTGATTTGAAAAAAGTGGGTTTTTGAACTAGGCGATTTATACCTCTGGTATTCTAGGTGATTATACGTATTAGGCTTTAGGCGATTTATACACGTGTTTAGCTTGGGTGATTTATACGAGTTAGCTTGGGTGATTTATACGTGTTTGGCTTGGGCAATTTATACGTCAGATTAAGCCTAGGCGATTTATACCTAATACCTTAGGCGATTTATACGTGTTCAAGCTTGGGTGATTTATACAGATTTTCTTCTAGACGATTTATACATCTTCATTGGGTGATTTATACCTCGTATATTGGGTGATTTATACATCTCTATTGGGTGATTTATATGTTTCTTCTGGGTGATTTATACGTATTCTTCAGGCGATTTATACCACTTTTATTGGGAGATTTATACACTTCTCTTGGGTGATTTATACAGTTTCTCTTGGGTGATTTATACACTGCAATTGGGCAATTTATACATTGTCCTTGGGAGATTTATACACTGTTTTTGCCTAGGCGATTTATACATCTCTTCAGGGTGATTTATACGTTTTTTCTGTGATTTGTAAAATTCCATGAAATATTCATTTATCTTCTTGGTTTTATCAAGAATTGTAAAATCTCGTGTAATTCCATTACTTCGTCACTTCAAGAACATCACTTTAACACAAATTCCTCTAATCACTCATTGATCAAAAGTTATCTTTTGTCATTTAATCAATCAATTCAAAATGACAACTTTAGTAGAACTCATGATCATTGCCGGTGTTGACAACCGTCCTCCCATGTTAGACAAAACTATGTATGACTCATGGAAGAGCCGTATGGAACTATACATAGAGAATGGGGAGAACAGGAGAATGATTCTTAACTCAGTTTAAAATGGTCCTCTTATCTGGCTGCTATTGAAGAGAATGGCAAAACTAGGAAAAAGAAGTATAAAGAACTCTCAGCTGCAGAAAAGCTCTAAGCTAACTGTAATCTTAAAGCTACTAACATTGTTCTTCAGGGACTACTTCTAGATGTGTATGTTATTTTCAATCATCACAAAGTTACCAAAGAGATATGGGACAAAGTTAAGCTTCTAATGCAATGCACATCATTGTCATTACAAGAACAAGAGTGTAAACTGTATGACGAGTTTGATAAGTTTACTTATATAAAGGGTGAAACACTGTATCAGTACTATTGGAGATTCGCTCAACTCATCAATGACATGCACATCATCAACATGACAATAAGACCAGTTCAAGTGAATACTAAGTTTCTGAATAGTCTTCCACCAAAATGGAGCAAATTCGTAACGGATGTGAAGTTGGCCAGAGATTTGCATACTACCAATTACGATCAACTGTATTCATATCTTCAACAACATGAGGCACATGCAAATGAAACCCGCTTATTGCATGAACGATACCAAGATCCACTTGCCTTAGTTGCTAACTACAATCAAACACCGTCTCACCTTAACAACTATCATTCTCAATACACTTCTCCACAATATCCTTAACAAACATCAACAAATTTTCAACAAGTTCACTCATCTTAATCATACACACCAACGTGTGCAGCACCTCATCTTCCACAACCACAAATCAGTCATTCAACATCATCTATTCCACCATCACATCAATACTAGTCTCAAATGAGTCATCAAACATCATCTGTTCCTTAAAATACCATATATTCACCTCCAATTTCAACTCAACCAATGTCTGAGTTTCCATAATTAGACTTAGGTCTTGTGGTTCCTGTATTTAATTAAGGAGATGATCTAATTGCTTGTCTCAAGAAAGTAATGGCATTTATGTCACTGTAGCTGTCTTACGCTTTCCTTCAACCAACAATCAACTTAGAACTTCCTATAATTCGAGAAATCAAGCCACTATTCAAGATGGCAGAGTCACTGTGCAACAAGTTCAAGGGAGGCAAGTGCAGAGTTATTTTGGTGTAGGAAATAAGGTAAAAGCTACAAGTTTAGGGGCAAACAATGCAGGTGGATAGGCAAGGGTTGTTAAATTCTATAATTGTTAAGGTAAAGGACACGTGGCTAGGCAATGCACTCTGGCTAAGAGGCCAAGGAACGCAACATGGTTTAAGGAAAAGGCAATGCTAGCTGAAGTACATGAATCTGGTCAAATATTGGATGAGGATCAACAGGCTTTTCTAGCAGATCCTGGAATTACAAATTGTTATGATGTTCAGCCAATAATCAGTCATAATGCTGCTTTTCAAATTGATGATTTGGATGCCTATGATTCTGACTGCAATGATATCTCTTCTGCTAAAGCAGTTCTGATTCCCAATCTCTCAAACTAGGATTCAGACGTTCTCTCTAAGGTACCAAATTTTGAAACTTATCAAAATGATTTGGAAAATCAAAGTGTACAAGCAATGCAACATTTTGAACAAACACCTGTTGATGATTATCCAGATAATGAGATAACAAGTGATAGTAATATCATTTGGTACTCTTAATATCTGCAAGAAACACAACACGCATTTGTTCAAGATACTAACTCGTTTGTACAATAAGATTCAATGATACTATTTGTGATTGAACAAATGATTAATCATGTAACTAATTGGGAAAAGGCTAATCAGGAAAAACGGAATGAATCCTTAACAGCTGAGCTTGAGAGATATAAGGAACGAGTCAAAACTTTTGAACAAAGACTTAATATTAATATAAGTAGTCATAAAAAGTTAATTGATTCTCAAATGGATGATATGATTCGGGATAGACTTGCACTTAAGCAGCAAATTGACTCACCTAAACATAATCTTTCTAATTAAATCAAGGAAAATGAATCTTTATTGAAAACTTTCAATGCTTTTAAAATGGAATCCAAAGAAAAAGAAAGTAAATACATGGACAAGAAATTGATTTAGGAAAGGAAATAAAAGAACTAGACAATATTATATATATATAAAGTTGGTCAATCTGCTCAAATAGTGCACATGTTAACAAAGTCACAAGTTTTTTATGATGACACCCACAAACAAGCACTTGGTAATCAAAATCTATTTTATCTTAAGAAAGCTCAACGGATTAAGCCAACATTGTATGCTGGTAGTGTAATTTCTAGGCAACATGATGTGATCCTTGTGACTGATGAAGAAGAGACATTGATTTTGGAAGAAGTAAGTCGATCTAAAAAGCTTGCAAAACAAAACGATCCAATTTCAAAAGAAAAGAAAATTAATACTACTCTAATTAATTATGTTAAGTTAAATTAATTGTCTGAAGATTTTGGTAAACGTTTTGTCCCACAATAAGAATTGTCTGCAGAACAAGCTTTTTGGTTACAAACTTCACACCCTAATACTGACCAATATGATATTTCACCTGTCAAAATTAAGGCTCCTAGGGAACTTCCTAAGGTAAGCCTGGTAAATACAAGCCTTAAAAAGCTTAAATACCATCTTGGCAAGTTTGACACTGTGGTGAAAAAGAGGATTACACCTGATGCCATTACCGAGGGTTCATGGGGGTTTAAACACACCAAAGTTGTTTTTATAAATGAAGTAATTCCATTTTTAATGACTTTAAAAGACATATTTAATGTTTTTGATAAAGATCTTCTTGTTGAAATCACTGAAGTCCAAACAGTTTTTAACCAAATGGAAGCTGCTATTCAACAGTATTTGTAGACAAACAATGTTTTGAAATTCATAAGAAAGAACTTTTTCTTGACAATGATCGACTCTTACACCAAATCATGTCTCAAGATGTTATGTTATGTGTGATGAATTCTACTGTTGTTTTTGTGATTCTGTGAATGTGGATATATGAAAAGTGAATCTTGTAACAAGTGTTTAGATCTTGAAGCTGAGCTTGTCAATAGGAAAAATATGGTTGAACGAGATGTATACACTGAACTTTCAAACAGTTGTGCAAAACTTAAAAAACATTGCATTTCTCTAGAACTTGACATATAACTTAATCAACAAATTTTTCAAAAGGACAACTCATGTAAGAATCAAAATGCTCTTGAATTTTCAGAATATTTTGAAAATAATGATTTGAAAGCTCAGCTACAAGAAAAGGACACCACAATCAACAAGTTAAGGAACCACATTAAATCTTTAAGAGAATCTGATAAGAAGGACAAAGTGAAACAAGATATGAATGATATTGAAACCATAAACATTGAGTTGGAGCATAGTGTGGCAAAACTACTCTCTAAAAATGAGCTTTTGCCAAAAGAAATTGAGCATCTAAAAAAGATTTACAAAGATCAATTTGATTCAATTAAAATGACACAAGCTCTTTCTAAAGAACACTATGACTCTTTGATTGCTCAGTTGAATTCTAAGTCTATGGAAAATGCGGATTTAAAAGGTCAAATTCAAGAAAAGGTTTTTGGGACAACAACATTACAAAATGAATTAAGGAGATTAAAAGGTAAAATATACTTGATAATGCCACCACAATAACTAATGCCACCACTATTGCTCCAGGAATGTTTAAACTTGATTTAGATCCTTTAGCTCCTAGGTTATTGAAAAATAGTGATGTTAGCATAGACTATCTTAGGTACACTCAGGAACAAGCCGATATTCTTTGGGGAATAGTCAAACAAGCTAAAGCAAAACAACCTTTAGATGACGTGTTAGACTTTTCCTATAAGCATGCCAAATGAATTCATGATTTACTAGTTTATGTTAAAGATACATTCCCTAATGTGACTAAACCTAGTGAGAAACTGGTTGCTGTCACACCAATAAACAAAGTCAAGAAAGTTAGGTTTGCTAACCCTGTCACATCTTCAAACAACACTCAGTAACAGGTTGATTCGCACAAAACTCAAGACTCTAACCAACCTTTGTTGCATTCTACAGGAGTAATCTGTTCTACTTGTACTAGCGGATCAAAGCCTACAGGCAATACAAAGAATAGTAGGATCTCGTAATCATCAAGTAGAAACAAGACCTATAAAGTATAAGACCAATCTAGGAGCATTAAGTCTAGGAAGAATAAAAAGAATAGTGTTGCAAAAACTGAATGTAATGCTTATGTCATGTAATCTATGTCAAATACGAATTCTAAATCTGTTTGTGCTATCTGTAATGAATGCTTGTTTGATGTAAATCATGATAAATGTGTGCTTGATTTTGTTAAAGACGTGAATGTGCATTCTAAATCTAAGTCTGCTAAATGTAACAAAACGCAAAATATTTAGAAACCTACGGGTAAACTGTTTACTAATGTTGGATATAGGTGGAAACCTACAGGAAGAACTTTCACTTTAGTTGGTAATTTATGCCCTTTAACTAGGATCACTTCTACTAAAGTAGCGCATCTTAAGGAAACCATTTCTAATTAATATAAACATAAAACCATAGATTAAAGTCTATAGCAAGAAACCCAAACCAATAAAATATGTAGGTTCAAGTAGTAAATCTACGATTGTAAAATCCAGGATTACTAACATAACGGAACCCAATCAGTCTTGGAGATCCAATGATTTAGATGTTCCATCTTCTTTTTCTCTTGTCGATTTTAGGTTGTCCAGATTGTTCTCTAGTATCTGGACTCCAAATGCTCCAAGCATATGATAGGGAACCGCTCTCAGCTCATTAACTTCGTTTCAAAATTTCTGGGTACTGTAAGATTAAACAATGATCAAATAGCAAAGATTATAGGCTATAGAGATTATTAGCTTGGAAACATTAAAATCTCTCGAGTTTATTATGTCGAAGGGTTAGGTCATAACTTATTCTCTGTCAGACAATTTTGTGATTCAGATCTTGAGATTGCATTTCGCAAACACACTTGCCACATTCGTGACTTAGAAGGTGTTGATTTACTCAAGGGACCAAGGGGCTCAAACTTAAACACATTGTCTTTGGAAAATATGATGCCTGAATCTCCCATTTGTCTCTTGTCTAAGGTGTCCAAAACAAAATCTTGGTTATGGCATAAAAGATTATCCCATTTTAACTTTGAATACATCACTCAAATGGCCAAACAAGGAATAGTTCGTGGACTACCAAGATTAAAGTTTTAGAAGGATCACTTATGTTCTGCCTGTGCTATAGGAAAAAGAAAGAAACACTTCCACAAACCAAAAGCTGAAGACCATATTCAGGAAAAGCTCTATCTGCTGCATATGGACCTTTATAGACCAATGAGGATTCAAAGTATCAATGGAAAGAAATATGTCTTGGTGATTATTGATGATTACTCTCAGTTTACGTGGGTAAAATTTCTAAGATCAAAGGATGAAGTTCCAGAGTTCGTGATTAAATTTCTCAAAATGATTCAAGTCTATATAAATGCGACTGTCCGAAACATTAGAACTGATAATGACACATAATTTGTCAATCAGACACTCAAAGCTTACTATGAAAATGTTAAGATTTCACACCAAACATCAGTTGAATGCACTTCTTAATAGAACGACGTTGTCAAAAGACATAACCAGACTCTTATGGAAGCTGCACGTACCATGTGGATATTTTCTAAGGCTCCGCTATTTCTCTGGTCATAAGCAGTTGCGATAACTTGTTATACACAAAACCGATCATTGATTAGAAAACATCACAACAAAACACCTTATGAACTTCTTTACAACAAGAAACATGACTTATCTTATCTCCATGTCTTTGGTGCTCTCTGTTATCCCACCAATGATAGTGAAGATTTTGGCAAGTTGCAACCAAAAGCATATATTAGAATCTTTGTCGGTTATGCTCTAGCAAAGAAAGCGTTCCGGATCTACAACAAAAGGACCTGTTTAATCATTGAAACCATTCATGTTACCTTTGATGAGCTGACAACAATGGCTTCTAAATAATTCAGTTCAAGACCCGTGCCTCAACTAATGACTCCTGCAACACTCAGTTTAGGACTCGTGCCAAACCTTCCTTTTCCAACACTGTTTGTCCCACCAACTAAAAAGGACTAGGAAATTATATTTCAATTGATGTTTGATGTATACTTCTCTCCTCCAACAAGTGTTGCTTCTCTAGTTCCTGTAGGTGTTGCTCCAGTTGCTGCTGATTC
>BQNB010210075.1:0-10295 GCA_026074375.1 Tanacetum coccineum
ACTGGTGCGGATAGGAGCTTTGTATCTAATACCTTTAGTACCATGATTGACATTACCCCCACTACATTAGAAAATCATTACGACGTAGAATTAGCCAATGGGAAAATCGTAGGAGTTAACACCATAATTCGAGGTTGTACTCTAAATTTCATGAACCACCATTTTAACATTGACTTGATGTCGGTCCCACTCGGTAGTTTTGACGCCATTATTAGAATGGATTGGTTAACAAAGCATCATCGAGTGATCATCTGTGATGAGAAGATTATGCGAGTTCCTTTCGGAAAAGAAATGTTAATCTTTCAAGGAAACGGAAACAACCAAAAGAAAGAATCATGACTGAACATCATTTCGTGCACTAAAGCACAAGAGTATCTGTCAAAGGGGTGTGACCTCTTTTTGGCACACATCACTACAAAGGAAGTCAAAGACAAGTCGAAGGAGAAGCGACTTGAGGACGTGCCAATTATCAGAAACTTCCCTGAAGTTTTTCCTGAAGACTTACCGGGTATCCCACCAACTCGACAAGTAGAATTCCAAATTGATTTGGTACCAGGTGCCGCACCTGTAGCACGGACGCCTTATCGATTGGCACCATCAGAAATGAAAGAACTGGCGGAACAACTTCAAGTACTATCCAACAAAGGATTTATAAGACCCAGCTCTTCACTGTAACATTTCTCATTTTTGTGTCATTGTACGACTATATTAATGATCACTATTTATTTTAGTCCGATACGCGTTTACTTTTAATATTTACTTTTAAGCTAAACCGCGTAGACTAGAAATAACCAATAAATGTAAACGGTCACCAAATAAATTAAGGTTTACATCAAACAAGTAAGGAATATTTATTTTAAGAATAATTATTGTACTTTGAGTATTTTATTTTTATTGGTCACGTAAAAGGGTTACGTTTTGCGACAAAATACATTTGGACGCACCCCGGAAATACCTAGACATACCTAGACTCAAACCAATACCCACTTTGAAAGCCTAAACACAAAACTTAATCAAGTCTTGTGTTTATATCACTTGGAACCCGAAATTGGGCAAGTAAACTTGCAACAAATCGTCCCATGTGGATTTACTAACTAGCAAATCTCTATTTTTGATCTTTAAGTACATGTACATATGTTAGGTAATTAATTCTTGTCCTAATGGTTCCCTAATAATCTTTGGCACATTGGATAATAACCCATTTCCTTGCTTTGGGTCTCTTTGTGCCGCAAACAATCAAGACAAGGTCACAAACCCATAAGATTTCCTAGCTAAACATAATCTTGTACATCTCCTAGCTAATTAATACTTGTACTCTAGTGGTTTAGCTAAATACCATGTGTGGCTAACTAAGAATACCCGAAAACCACTCCCTAAGGGCACGGTTTGGTTTTGTGTGGACTAAGAGATGTGACTAAGCTCACTTGCCTATAAATATCACTCCTTAACTCACATAATACATTTTCCAAACTCTTAACATTCTCTCTCAAAGCTAAGAACTTTTCTTTCCTCTCTATATATTCGGGTTACAAGTAAACGAGCTCTACACGACCTAACTTGGGCACTAAGGATTTAAGGGAGCCTTTGAGTTCACATATAAGGAAGTCAAGAGGAATACACAAGCTCAAGACTAGGTATACAAGCTTTGAAAGCTTAGGGTGGCATACGCTTGAGTACAAGTGTATCGGGTTACTTCTCGAATCCAAAACCAAGAGCTTAGGACCCTTGAAAGTTGCACGCAACACATTTCCTTTGTAATGTACGTATTCGTTTATTGAAAACTAGCCTAGGAGTCAAGTGTGTGTGCTTGCGATGTGCTAGCGTGAAAACACGCATGATAAATATGAAATGAACGTGTTGTGAGCACGTTGTATTTGTTTAATAACTTGCACTATGCTAGAAACGTATAAGCTAGCACGAACAATAAACATGTTATATAAAAATGTACACGACGTGGGTAATAAGCCTTGTTCGTGAATTTAAAGGAAACTATACGTAAACTATAGTTGAAAATCGCGACGTGAGGGTGTGGAAACACGTATGCGACAATAATAGACGTTTGCATGTTGCGGGGCACGCTTAGGAAATGTAAAACATATTCGTTTTGGTACTAGGAAATTTAACGGAACCATTTAACATATTTATGAACCATTCGAACCCTTAATGGACTCACCGGTCCATTTGCGAGCCCAACGCGAGCCCACAAGGCTCATAAGCCACGATAAGCCTAAAATAGCTTATTCGTGTGCTTATACGCGACTTGTTGAGCTTAAAATGAAACTAAGAATCTAAATGGACCCTTTGGCAAGTCGTTGAGCCAAACGAACCCCTAACGGGCCTCTATCGAGCCCAACAAGGCCCAACGAGAGCTTATTAATAAGCCGCGACTTATTAATAAGCCACTCGGGCTTAAACATAATGGGAAGTGCTCATGTTGTTTCATGTAGGGCCTTTACTTCATTAGAAACCCAAACCCAATTAATGAAACATTATAAACACCCCTCCTTCCTACCGCATAGCTAAACAATTCGCCCAGGGACCCCACCTTAGTGGCACTGCGTACGCCCATTCTTCCGTGAGCACCCTCATATATATCGCATACATAAGCCCACGATAAGCCTAAACGGCTTACTTGTGTGCCTCCTCATACGCAGTCTTATTGCAGCTGCTAAACGCTCAAAATACATAAAACCCGCTAATGGACCACTCGCCGACATTGAACCCTCGTCCCTCAATCCCTACGCAAATCACCCTCTAATGGGCCACCTTAGCAATTTCGCCGGTTCAATCCGAAATTAAGCCCCACACTTCATCCCCACCGTATAAGCTATCCCACAGCTTCTATTCGATTGACACTTTAAATGCTATCTATCTCGCTTCTCCCTATAGCCGCCCCTTGGAAAGTCATTCGGACCCAAGAATTGAGCCACCCCCGAACCCTAGAATACACTTAAGGGGTACAATACCTCCGCTGACAATCTCAGGCCCCTAGCTACCGTGTGCTTATTTGCCGCTTTCGGATAAGACCTTCTAACTTTAGCCCACACCCGGCCTTCCAAGTGCTTCTCTTAGTCACCTCTCCTAAAAATATACTTAACGGACCCTAATTGGACCCAACACCAACAAAAAACTTTACACAAACCTCTACAGAGCCTTTAAACGGGCCCAAGACCGGTCCCAACAAAGGTTGCCTTAATAGATTTTTGCTTTTTAAGCCACTTGGGCTTAAACATAATGGGAAGTGCTCATGTTGTTTCGTGTAGGGCCTTTACTTCATTAGAAACCCAAACGAACCCTTAATGGGCCTCCTAGCCCATTAACGAGCCCTAAATGAGCAAATAAGCTCACAATAAGCTCGGGTAGCTTATTGGTGATCTTATGGGGGCTTAATAAGCTTAACGGACTTAAACGTACTTAAACGTACTTAATGGACCAAGCCCTAATCCCTAGAACCCATTCGGGTTCATACCCGACCCAAGACCGGCCCAACAGAAGTTCTTAATAGCTTATTAGCTTATTTTAAATAAGCCGAAATATAAACAGTTTAATTAGGCTTAATACAAGTTGAATATGGTCTAGTGAAAGTCTAGAAACATAAAAAGGTACATCGGGCCAAGTTATTGGGCTTACGGGCCCAATAAGCTCGAATTAAGCTTCAATAAGCTCATTGAGCTTATTTCAAGCTTAACAGACTCTCGTGAGCTTATTCTGAACATTTAGACTTATAAAAACTATAACGGACCTTTAAAAAGCTAAACGGACCTTAACGGGCCCAATAAGGCCCGTTAAGCCAAAATAAGCCCGAATAGCTTATTTGTAAGCCGAAGTTGCTTTGTTGGCTTATTTGGACTAAATAAGGCCAAATGCCACTTGTCGGGATTAAATTGGGATGAAAATGCGATTTTCTCAAGTCGAGGGACTAATAATGCAATTTCCGAAACATAGGGGTTAACCTTGTCATTTTTCGAAATACAAAAACTACAGGGACTGTTTGTGAAACATTGTGAAACTTAGGGATGAAAGTGTAACTATAAAAACCTAACTATCTCTTTGTAAACTTAAAGGACCAAATTCCGTCATTTCCAAAACTAAAAGGTTTAAAATATAAATATGTATATTTTGTAAGCCTAGGGACTAAAGGTGAATATAATTAGAAACTTAAGAGTATTTTAGAACCAAAATGAAATAGATGAAACACTTGACAAGTCGGTCGAACACTAAGATGTACGGACATCGAACGGCTTAAATAACGAGTTAATAAATAATGTATATTTATTAATAATGATTTCACGTTTCTCGAGAACCATCGAGATCATAAGAACCATGATCTTGTGCATCACCGCACAAGTGATAACGGTATATATAAACTTAAAATGGGATTTAGTTTATACAAGGAGTCGTTAGTTTAAATGTGTAAACTAAGACTTGACCGTACTTACTTAGGTACTTAACGGTGTGATCCACTGCTTACTTGGATAATTATTATCATTCAGGGAACTACCGACTAAGGTGAGTTCATAGCCCCATGCTTTACAATTATTTAAATGATTTACATCCTTGGGGTGATAACATGCTTTGTTTTACAAACTGGACGCAAGTGTACATTTTATGCCATGATTACGTGTTTGCCTAAGTTACCATAACCCCTTTATGTCCATGATCATGAACTGTTAATTGCATAGATGTGATTGGGAATTACATTGTGCGGGCGCGAATGTTATGGATAGATCTATTAGGGATTGACGATCCCCGTTCGGGTGATTAGCTATCACTGGGAACGAACGCATACCATGTCGAATCTGGGATGTTGCAGGGTTAGCACATCATTCACGGACACCTGTTGGCAAATTTATATTTGCATTCATACATGTCTAGCTTCGGTGTCATGAGCTTAGGAAACGTAATTACTTTTTATGATGTTTGCATTTGTTGCTTAATCATGCACTGGGAAATCTTGCGGTCCTACAATTGATTTACATAAACCTATGAATTCACCAACTTTATGTTGACGTTTTAAGCATGTTTTTCAGGTCAATAAGGCACGAGGTGCGATGATACATTGGGAGTCAATAAATGAAGAGTCAACACTAAAGATTTGGGGTCTTATTACACTTTAGGGACAATTGTTATAAACCGGAATCTTTATCTATTTTGTTGAAACTTGAACCATTTAGCCATTAGCTTATGGTAACAAACAAGTATTTTGTTAATCCAATGTATCTTTTTCAAACGACACTTTTTTAGTGGTCGTTCTCTGATCTTGTGCTATTGAACCAATAATGTAACGCCTTCGGATATTCAACATTCCGCTGCATACTCAGATTTGAGGGTGTTACAGAAATCCTCTTCCGACAAGTATTCGTACTTATTTGTCCACAGGCATATCCAAAATTAGAAATTTTGCAATAATGGTGGTTACTCCCACCTGGCATAGCACGTCTTTCAAAAGTCCCATAGGATCTGCCTTTGAGTGATTTAGCATAGTTATTTCTCGATTCACAGGTTTAACTTCATCCCTACCAAATTTCGCGTAGATGCGAAATGGCATAACGTTAATTTCAGAACTGGTATCAGCCAAGGCGTTAAGATTTATTTTTGCCTCCAAGTGGATCGGAATTACGAATGCACCAGAATCCTCCTTCTCCTTTAAAGCTTCTCCCATGACCTTTTTTATAGCTTCTTCTTCTTTTGATTTGATTTCATAATCCAATTTCAGCTTGTCCAAAAAATGCTATCTAGTATCTTCTTATATCGGCCACTGTATGCCATAGTCTCGATAATGGGTCTTGCCTCTTCAAGTATAGAAAACCTCTTATAGATATCAATAGCAATTTCCTCACAGGAAGCTTCTTCTTGTGTTAAGGGTTGTCTATTGGTCCATGACGATCCTTCATCAGAATAGTTCATTTGGTAGTTCTCGAACGACCTTTTCTTGTTCCTAGCACTTTTTCCCATTTTGCATAGAAACGGTGGTAAACTAGTCTCTTTGAGTTATGGTATGTCTCCAAAATCGATGCCATCCAGTATGAGTTCCTAATCATCTTCATATTTTTTCAGTTTCATCATGTTTATCCACGGAAGGGGTCAAGTCAGGATTAAATAGTTATGACACCATTCATGAAATCCGCAATACCTTTTGTAAGTCTCATGAACGATCTTCCTAGAATTACTCCAGGCTTAATGTCATCCTCCTCGGGGTTTATGATGAATTTCATAAAGTATATTTCACCTCTTAAAGCGACTATCAATTCTTTTTTAATCACCTTATCTCCGTTTTTCACTTCTTGCTCCAAGCACAACTTAACAGCAAACTTATTAGAGATCAAGTTTTTGTCTTGTTCCAAATTGATTTCTCTATCGTAAGCTTCAACTCCATTCACGAAGAATGGTGCTATATACCTCTCGCTTATTTCCTCAGTTTCCATCTTATAGAACATGAATGCTTTAGCTTCCTTATTTTGTTTACTACTAGATGTGCCTTGACATTCTGGAGTTTCCCATTCTTCGTGACTCTTAATTCCGACATTCAACGATACGCGGTTATACTCTTCAAGACAAATGTTAATACAAATATTCACGCAAAAACGATATTTATATTTAATGATCTTCATGTTTTGATAATAACAAATATAATGTCATACTACGTAAAAGTTTACGTAAACAAGTTATTTAGTCGAAAGTTTACTTGACGCCGACAAATCACTTAAGGTATGAATTGGCATTATTAAACATATTAATTATCAAACTGAGAAAAATATTATCATTTGCATAAAACCTTTTCTAATACCAAATGATTTAAGTTAACACATGATTAATTTTAAGCTAGTTATATTAATCATGTAAGACAAAATAAGATTAACCATAAGTGGAAATAATCTTTCCAAATCTTTCTAAATCTTCCCAAATCTAGAAAATCTTTCCTTATTCATGATAAGAAATATTTTGTTCTAGAAGAATCAATTAAACTAGTGTTAATAAGTACAAAACAATATTTTGTATAGATTTAGGGTTAATCATAAAAGGAAAAATGTTGTCCCATCTCCTCGGATGGATCCACCATAATAGGGCATGGATCCAGGTGTAGGTGGATCCGTGGGTCGCAACGTCCAACTGTTTGGGCCAGCATTTGAATTTCAAAGGTTTGCCTATAAATATCAACCTTAAGTCTTCATTTTAGACAACTCTTGTAAAATATTTTTCACATACATCTTTTATCTTTTATATATTCTATGATCATTTATATGTTAACATACTCCATTACAAGTGATCAACTCATGCCACTCTTTAGTGAAGAACACTCAAAGAAGACAATCAAGCTTCAAGAGTTAATATTTTTTAGTTTGTCATCACTTTTATGAATAATCGTTCATCTGTAATATCTTGTGTTGTGTGTTTGTTAGTATCAATATGTGTATGATAGGTTAGTATTTAGGCCACAAAATACATAGTGTATTAGATTGGTTCTATCTCGAAGTAATACTCGGTATTTAGCTTAGTACCGAAAAAAGTGTAAGCGACGTGTACGGTTTTCTCCGCCTAAAGGGAGCTTGTTGACATAGTGAAGATAACTCTTAAGTTGGGTACTTGGGGAGTAGAGTACTGCAAAGGAGGAGCTTTCTACCGAACCACAATAATCATTGTGTCATCGGTTTGATCTTTCTTATTCTTTACTTTTTTATGTTTCGTAAGATTCGTTACTTACTTATTATTTACTTATTGCATCGCTATCATATACACTTGTGTATATCTCTTGAGTTCACATAAGTCGACAATCTAAGTTTTAATTTTAAAACGGTAAAAACTATTCAACCCCCCTTCTAGTTTCCACAATTGGTATCAGAAGCCAAGGTCACCCAAGATCTTTAACGTATATTGTACATTAAAGCTTGAATCGATCTATGGATTCGGATAAATATCTAGAAGGGCAATCTATGCAAAGACCACCTCTTTTTGAAAGTGATCATTTTATATATTAGAAAAATAGATTTGAAACTTATGTGAAAGCAAAAGATTTAGATCTTTGGCATATTATCTTGAATGGTGATTTTCCACCGGTTACTAGAAACAAAGAAACCCAAATTTTAGAAATGGTTCCTTTTGATCAACAAGATGACAAATCTTAAAAAGAAACTTGCTAAAAATAATAAAGCTAAAATGGTTCTTTATAATGCTTTACCTAAAAAGGAATACGAAAGAATTTTTATGTGTAAAACGGCTAAAGATATTTGGCAATCGTTGTTAATCACACATCAAGGTAATAGCCAAGTAAAGGATAATAAAATTGATCTTCTTTTTCAACAATATGAATAATTTACTATCCTTGAAGAAGAATCTATTAACATCACTTTTGCTAGATTTAACACTATTATTAATAGTCTTAAAGCTCTTGATGAAGATTTCTCTAGCAAGAACTATGTTAGGAAGTTTCTTAGGGCTCTTGATATGTGAGAAATCACATATCCATTTTATACTAAAAATAACCCTTAAATGATCAAATAATGCAAATTGTGCTTGTATATTGTTTGTTTTGTCATTTGTGATGTGTAGGGACGGATATTGCAAATATCACAAGAAAAGAGCCAAAACTGGGCAAAAACGAACACGAGACGGATTGAGTGCACAAGAGTCGGGGGTTTCTAGCAAAATGTCAACAAAAGTCAACATCAGTCTAACAATGGTCAACCTACAAGAGGACAAAAACCTTTAAAATACCAAAAATGCCCTAATTGTTAAATCAATCTCACAAAAAGTCCAAAAACAATAACACCGTTAGTCCTTTGTTACTTGTGGACTAATGATCGTTAAGTCCCAAATATATAACCCTTTTAACTTTTTAACCATGGCCCAAAACAATACAACCGAGCCCATTATCTTTTTTATGAATCGAGCCCAAGTCAACCCTCATTTCACCGGGTCAAACAATCAAATGAGTAGTTACTATTCACCTTCATCCTAAACAATTACCCTGCTCAAATTAGAAATGTTAAAATCATCTCCCATTCAATTGATGTGGCCACAAGAGATTCCAAGTGCCAAGTGACATGTCAGCAGGATGAGACGTCACCAAAGCTTCTAATTAGCTCTCACTAACAACAAGATGGCACGTGGATACCAAACTAACACACCATAAAGGGGAATATTGCACTAAATTTAGTGTAAAAGAAACACACTCATTGCCAAATGATTGTATTGCCAGCGTGGCAATTCGTGTGCTTCATTTTGATCCAAGGGCTACAAATGGGCATCCAATGATTAGAAAGAACTAAAGGTCAAGATCAAAGGGAGCGTTTGAAGAACTAGAAGCTTATCTCTTGCCCTATAAATAGAGGAGCTTACTCACTCACATAGACATCTAGCTTAGGAGTAGGAGTAGATTAGGGTAATCTTACTTTTATTAATGCAATTATTGTTTTCATTTAAATTCTATCTTTAATTCAAGTTTTATGTTTATGCAAATTAAGCTTTTAAATGTTTTTAAAGTTCAATAAGCTCTACTATATTTTCATAAGCTCCTTGTAAGCTCTTTTAAGCTACTCTTACTACCCTTAGCCTGTTTTCATTCAGTTCAGCTTAACTGAGCTTTTTATGCAATTGGTTTTGGAAATTGGTAATGGAATAAGCTTGCTTAAGCTTTGGTTTGGTACGGGTTTAATAAGCTGTCAGAATTGGATCTAGGGGTGTTAGGTTAGAGGTTAGGTCTTCATCAAGTTCTATGGACCTTGTGTAAGTTTCACATTTACATATTTCAAGTTTAAGCTTAATTTGATGCATTTGCTTATTACTGTTCATTTTAGCTTTTAAGTGCTTAATATCTGCTTAATGTTGTTTATTACTGTTGTTAGATGCTTATTGAGTTAAATTTCTAGTGTAGATCTTAGTTTAAATGTATTTGTTATAGAAAAGTTAAAAAATTCAAAAATAGTAGCATAATCTGTTGGCTTATAGTTATAGCTTATTTGATTGTTGGAATATGTTCACTAGGTCTGTTATAAGCTAGACATTATCTGGTATTTTAAGTTTGAGTTTTAAATCTTAGTTTCATAAGCTTAAAATGAGGTTTAGTAGTTTGAAGGGGTGTTTGGCACAAGGCAGTACTAACTAAGTTAGTACTGCCAAAGGCTATTTAGTCCTTTGGATTGTTTTTGAACATCATTTTTAAGTTTATAGATTAGGATTTAAGTCCCTAGTTTGGTTTATTCAAGTTTCTTTCAAAGTTAAGCTCTTTTAGTTTAGTTTAATTCTAGTTATGCTAATTGCTTCATTTATTCTTATTTTGGTGTTAAAAAGTTAAGGAA
>BQNB010210078.1:0-10295 GCA_026074375.1 Tanacetum coccineum
TCACCGAGATAAACGCTCATGCTTGCAATAGTTTATGTTTTATTACAACTGCTTCCGTAAAGAAGGCTTACAGGAAAGCCACATCTATGCGTCCATCCGGATAAACTTCAACAATGTGGTGCAAGCATTCATCAAAATTATATTTGTGAAAAGGTTTTTGATCGTCTTAAAAAGAACAAGTAGAGAGAAATGTAACTATTTATAAACTCGATTGATTCTTAAATCTGTTCAACTTCTACATGATTTCCTTAAATTAGAGCCTTTGATTTTCACAGATTGGCTAAAGTTCTTGATGCTGAAGTAAAAACATGGAACAGTGGGAAACAAGGCCACCTTCGTGCATTACTTTCAAGCTTACAATTTGTATGTTTCCTGAAATGTTCTTCTCATATTCTATTATTTGTAAAGTTCACTTGGTCACTTACTCATTTAATTTGTAAGATCAGAATTTTCAATTTTCAGATTCTTAGGTTTGATAGTGGTTGACAGCCAGTTCAAGAAGCATTATGAAAAACAATACTTCAATAATGATGTAACATAACAGCTTGAGGATTTGAAACAACGGACTGAGGAATTGGGACATCGAGTTGACGAATTGTGCCAGCGTGATGAATTGCAACTGATGCTTTAAAACGGAAGGCTGATGAATTGGAATAAGGTGGTGATGCATTGGAAGAACGCTTAACATTTAATTTACTCTATGTGTATGACTTCAAAGTGTCATGTACAAATACCATAAAATTAATTATAACCAAGAAATCATTCTGATTAGTTTCTACTTTTGGTTAAATAGTTACTTAAGTTCTTAATTTCCATTGGCAGTAGGCCGTCCGGTCAACCCATTTAAGCTTTAAAAGAGTTTAAATAGTTTTATAGTTGAAAAGTCAAATAGTATAAAAGAGGGGTGGGTTAAACGGGCTGATCTGTCAACTTAGATACGTAAACGGGTCAACCCAATCTGTTTACACAAACACAGCAACCATTAGAACTAAACGAAACAAACCCGCCCATTGGGCACGTTCAATGCAGAACCATTTTTTTGTACAGAACTTACAGAACCACTTTGGACCAGTAAGAATTTAGTATATTATTAAATGTTTTTCTTAATTCAAAAGGGTATAATAGTCAAAACACATTTTAATTTTTCTTTTTTGAATTTTTTAATTTTGAAACGTTTTTTTTAGTTTATATTCATTTTTAACATACATGTTTTCAGAGGTGCATATATGTTTTTTCTAAATTTTTAAATTTACATACATTTTTTGCGTTTAATTGTTTAGCCATGAAACTTGTTTTGCTTAAAATGATAATTGCACATATATTTCTAGTGAACATTATCTTTGAAAATTTATAACAAAAAACATAAACATATACATGTAATCTCTAAATTTATAACAAAGAAAAAACACAAATATGATACACAAAATTTGATATTAAATGTAATACAATTCAAATACAAATGTATATTATTACATATAGATGTGCAAGAGATTTAAAAACATGTCACTCTTTAAAGAACATGTGTGCACGCTTCGAGAACATGTATGCACGGCTTCAAGAACATTTGTGCACGCCATCTAAAAGTACAAGTGCATCAATTGATCATCTTTATCACACACCGTCATTCATATGATTGAGCCATTCCTCTCAATAAAATACATAAAAACAAAACAAAAAATTAGTTATATCAAATTATAACATGTTAAATTATAAAAAATAATATTTTAACACGGAATAAATATACAACAGATCCATATATGCCAAAATCGATTTTAAAATTCTCAACAACAGTGTTTAAAATTCTCAACAACAGTGCCAAAATCGAGTTTTAACATGTTAAACAAAACAAAAACGTTGACCACCCAAATATACAAGTTGGTTTACGTGTTTAAAATTCTCAACAACAGGCTCCAACAACAATAATGCCAGATTTTTATTATTGTAAGTAGACTATAGTAACATAATTGTCCACATGATTTGCTAAAGTTTCAACATGCATATATAGTCCCTGTTAGGGATGGCAATGGGGCAAAGAATTTCGGGGATTGTATTTACCATCCCCACCTCCATTTCTCAACCCCATCCCTATCCCCGCCCCCATCCCCATCGGGGAATCGTTTTACATCCTCATCCCCGTCCCCAACGGGGATCGGGGATCCCTACGAGGATTCGGGGATTTTCCGTCCTTATGAATTGAGCATAAAAATTACACAAATAACAGAAAATATAAAGAATTAACCTACATAATGTCTTAAAAAGCATACGTTGTACATATTTGGAATAATTAAAATGTCATTCAATTTTAAAGCATCGTAAATACTAAAGCGTCACATATCTTATATAAATAAAGTGGATCGAATGTGTGTATTCGGAAAATATATTGGTTGAATAATATGTAGTTAGTGCTTAACATTTTTGAATATCTGAGTTATTAAATATCACATATACATACATATATACTTTAAATATACTATTTGTCAATACTCACTAACACAAACATATACAAGTACATGTAGTATTAATATATAAATAATTTATGTCTATTTGTAAATTAAAAAGTTCGGTGTCGGGTTCGGGGTTGGGGATTTATGTTATCCGCGTCCCCGCCCCATCCCCGGTTTCATAATTCGGGGATTCCCCGTCCCCATCCCCATCCTTGGTCAATTCAGGGATTCCCTGGTCAATTCGAGTTTGGGGATTATCGGGTCGGGTCTATCGGGTTTTGAAAAAATAAAAACTAACCCGCAACCCGACCCTATAAGGAATCGGGTCTATCGGGTTCAGGTTTATCGGGTTGCGGGTTATCGGGTTGGGTCTATCGGGTTATCGGGTTACTTGTTAAGAAAAAAAAGGCAAAACTCTTTCGTTATGTTATATCCACATTACTTGCTGTCTTTCGATATGTTATATCCAAAAATCTTACAACAATAACATATCAACTTAGATAGCGTAGACTGAAAATTACATAACTAACAAGACTACACGGTTGTGTAGTTGAGTAAATGACAATAACTAAAGATTTAAAGCTACCGTGTAAATTACCCATGCCATCCTCTTCACTTATAAGAGATTTCTTCAAGTGGTAATTGTAAGTTACAATTTGTAAGGATAAATTTTTTTACACAAAGCAGATTGCTAAAAATGTTGTTTGATATCTTCAATGGACTTGAAATAAAAACAAGTTGATTACAAATTTTGAGAATATCAATTGTGTAGTTGCAAGTTAAAATTCAGATGTGAACTAGCCTTTTATCGTTCTTGTGTGAACAACAGCCTACCTCAGTTATGTGTTATTAGGTTTATCGGGTTAACCCGATAACTCGATACGAAAATAGCTAGGACCCTAACCCGACCATATACGCCAAAATCGATTTTAAAAATAAAACGGGTAATAAACCGAAAACGATTTCAATACATATAAATGATTTCAACGATTTTGATGTGTCAATTAAAAAACACAGCAATCAATGGTCATTTACACACATAAAAAATCGAATTCAAACCACTTACTTTGTTGATCTCGAATTGTTATGACATCGATCCCAAGTTATTTGTGACATTCATTTTTTCTTCATAAAAAGATATTGGTGATATTTATTTTGTTTTGGAGCAGATCCTCTTTCAACATCTCTTTCTTCATTTTAGATTACATCACCACAGCAGGAGCGGCAACAATGCAATATAGAGAGGATTGTTGATGGATTTGATTCACAAAGATTTATAAAACAAATGAGAGGAATATAGAAAGGATTGTTGATGGAGGCTAGGGTTTGATGAGCGATAAGTTTGTGAGAGAGAAAATATAACTAATCTAGATCAGTTTCCAAAATAAAGGGAGGAATTAAAAAATATATAATTTTGAAATACAATCCATACCCTTAATTTATTTCTTTTTTCCAAAATAAATAGTAGATATTTATAAAAAGGTCATCTTGCATTGATATGATATACATTATGCATTATTAAGAGTAAAAATGTTAGTTCTATAGGTTCTGTATAAAAAAATGGTTCTGTATTGAAAATCTCAATATATCTTACTAACTCTAATGATTCAGTTGTTTAATTAAATGTGCAGGGATATTTTTATTAGTGTGCAGGGGTACTTAATAGCTTCCACCCCTTCATCTGTGTCCTTCCTCTTCATTCGCCTTCAATAAATTTGGCTATTACTCCTCTTCCTTCAATACATTCGGCTGTTATTCATGTCCTAATGAATGTCAACCTCAAAGGAATGTCAACCATCATCCAAGGAATAGCAAGCAGTGGTATAAATGGTTGTATTCTACACACATCTTCCATATCTGAAACGGAAACCAGGTTCAATTCACAACGACCACACCATGTCAACTAATGCTAGACGCCCTACATGTGATATTAAAACAAATCACCTCACTCCCAATGAGGCTGCAGACACGAGTTCAGAGGTTGAAATCTTATCCGACATGCCTCTTACCTAGAGTGTAGTTGAAAGGAAGCAGGACATACCTGATAAGGGTCCAGAGGCTAATTCGGAATTATTCTTGGACCAATTAGGTCTGGATTTGACTGGAACAATAATTGTGATACTTGGCAGGATGTGGGATGTAAGTGCAGTTACCGGCCGATACTTGAACACGGATTTCGTCGTGTCAGATGCAAAGGTAAACCTCAAATGTTATATGCCCCTTTGTTGTGTATTTTTAAAACCCAACTTTGTTGCAGGGTAACATGATTCATTGCTCTGCAAAAGCAACTGTGTCCCATAATTTTCTAAGGCTCAAGGGAAGCATCTATTCTATCAAAAAAATTGATGTGAAACCTAACAAGGATGAGTATCGGCTTCTGAAGAACGATGTGTATATGCTTGAATTTGATGGGTCGACAACCATTAGAAAAGCTTCAGTGAAGGCAGATGGCTTTGTGAGATACCCGTTCCAGCTGTAGGATTTTAACGGTATTGAATCATAAGACAACAAGTTTTTGATTGGTGAGCTACTATTAGAAAAATACTTTTCAATGTAGGTTATAATTGTATTTCATTTAAGAGAATAACCGGTTATTTGTTTGGATGTTCCTAAACTTACCTTGCTGACGTTGCCGGTTATGTGACCAATGTCGAGAGGACAAATCATTTAAAATCAGGCTCGAATAATCTCGACTTCCACCTTGCTAATCACAGGTTACTATCCTTTGCAAATATCCCACTTACACCTTATGGATGTGTTTTTAGATAATCAATTGTTCTTTACAACAGGGGTCAGTCCATCAGGGTTACACTTTGGGGTAGCTATATGGATGTGCTGATAGAGAAAAAAACCAAACAGACTGGTGTGTGCCCAGTTATTCTATCTGCAACATGTCCCAAGAAGTACAATAGTAAGCGAAAATTAATCCAGCAGTTTTAGCACACATTCCAGAATAATTAGTTGCTTTTAATGTAAATTTTACCTTTCAGACAAGGTTTATCTGTCAAGCACTTCATCCACTGTTATTTACGATGATGACGCAATTCCGGCGATTAAGGCTTTGAAAAAAGCAAACAGGTAGCCACCCCCCATATTGTTGTTGTCCATCTTTAAATAGTGATTGCATTTTTGCATATGCCTGAAATCTGTCTACTAGTGTTGTCGATCAGCAGACCTTTGGAACGTCTGTAGACCTCTCTCAACCCCAGACTAGGACTCTTGAGAACCTCCTTATGTGGGCTCGGAACAGGAAGAACGATGTATACTACTTTCTTTCCAATTTGTTTTGGATATACCATTGCTCCATCACACCAAATTTACAAAGTCTGTCTTTGTAGTCTATCACCTTCCACTGTAAGATCACCATTGATGGAATCAGGACAAGGAAGGGATGGAACTTCCCTTCATGTGGGAGCGACACTTGTAAGAAGGCTTTGACCCGTCAGAACAGCCAATTCTTTTGCCAATCGTGTAACACGACAGTCGATTACCCAGTGTTAAGGTAGATGGTCTTTTTTAACATATTATGACTAAATTAGAATAAAATGGATGCTAACATTTACCTTTCATTTGCATGAGTCTCCTTGTAGGTATCGGCTTGAAGTTGACGTATCAGACGACACTGCTCATGCTGTTGTTGTTATGTTCAATGAAACCGCTACTGCTTTGGTCAATTGTTCTGCAGACTCCCTCATGGATACAGTGGATGAGGTATATATTTATAGCATTTTTCACAAACCCCAAAAACCTTTTGTACTAACCCTTGTGTACTGTCTTTAAAAGATCATCTAAGCTTGCCACCTGCTTTGTCAAACCTTATTGGTACTGCTCATGTCATGGAAATCAAGTCCTATACATACTATGAGTATGGGACCTTTGAAAGTTTCACGTGTTGGTAGATTCTTCCATCGGAAGGAATCAAGGACAGTGTGGGATCCAGCAACCTAGATGATTATCCCTTGTGTTAATAACAATGATTCTATGTATTGAATATTCCCGCCTTTGTTAATAATTTATCCTAGATATAAGATCTAAACAATCTGAGCTACAACGTTCTAAGGAGACTTTAGGTTTCCACACACTTTAAAAACCATAATATGTCCCCAACACAGTGAGTAGGTTTGAAATCACTGACATATCCTCATATGGTGTCATTTCTATAGAATAAATGTTGAGGATTCTGAATCTAAAGATAGCAACGACTCAGCTAATGGCACAGGGAAGTAGGGGGCTGTTGAGCCTTCTTTTAAGAAAAGGAAAACCCGGTATATTCATTCCCCTTGGTTGCACATTTACTTATATTCAGTTACATGTAAGCCTTTTTTAGCATGCCGATTTATACTCGGATCACTAAAACATTGAGTCATGTACTAACTTGTTTTTGTTTGGGTGTCATGATTTTAGAACCATGTATGACGAGACCGACTCAGCATAGAGGACCCAAGATTATAAAGCTGGGCGCAGCAGCTGCAGGATAACAAAGTCTTTTTGAAGTTTCAATAATGAGTATTTAGGAAAAAAGAATAAGTTGGGTTCCAAATGTTACTGGGCCCTGTGTTTTGCTTAGTTGCTCCTTACAAAACACATGTTTTGTTTGAAAATAGTAATAATATGCCTGTTATGTTAAATGAGTGGTTCCTTTATGTTATTTTTGCAACCTTTGATTTATTTAGTTCTGATTCGCGCATGGATTTTTGACTGTCTAAGACATGCAAGAATGAATGGACATAGGAATGTAAAAAAACATTGCAATGTAAGAAAACCTCTTTTTAAAAAAGGTTCCACGCTAAAGCATTTTTAGATTTAAAAAAAAATTAAGTAATGAAAAACATTCAAGCTATGAAGCACATTCAGAATCTAAAAACATTTCAGCATCTACTATCCCTGTAATTCACAGGATCTAAAAACAATCTAGCAATCAGAAAATAGAAAAGAAAATACATCAAATCATGGACTTAACAGGTGTGAAACACTTAAAACAATACACTTCATAGATTCGACCCAACAACAAGTAGAGACAGTGGTAGTGAACTGAGTATAAATCGGCATGCTCAAATATACCACTCGCACAACTAAATGGTCATACCAAGAATCCAATCAAGAAAATCTTTAATGAATGCTATTTACAAGAAAAACTACAACAATCGCCCATTTTCCAAATAAAGAACAACAAATTAAAACGGGCTAACTAGAGTACAAACCTGTATCGGGATTCTTCATATTTAATCCCCAAATAACAGCAAAATCCACTTTCACGTTGCCATCGAATAATGAGTAAATGAAATAAACCAGTACAGTCATGTTTCATCGCTTCATGAGGGCTACACCTATTAAAATACAGATGTGTAAACAGATAAAACAAGCAACACTCCTACTCCGTGAATACAGCTTATGCACACCAAAACAAATGAAACACCAAAGAACACTAAAACCATTATCATATCTCCACATCTTCACCCCCTCTAAAGTTTAGAGCATTTTTTAAACACACACAACCAAATACCAAGTCCTATCTACATATAAGCTTAAAATAAACTACAGATATTAATGCATTGTCTAAACCAACAAATGGGAATGAAAAAAATGCACTAAAAACAACAACTACGCTTCCGTCACTTATTCTAACTTTTTATCCTATATTACTTGCAGACCATGAGGCAATATGGTACAACATGGATAAAACTTTACCTTTAAACAAGTATTATCACACCACGGCAACAACTACGCTTCCGTCACTTATTCTAAATTTTTATCCTATATTACTTGCAGACCATGAGGCAATATGGTACAACATGGATAAAACTTTACCTTTAAACAACTATTATCACACCACAGCAACGCTAAAATTCAAAAGGCATGACCTTGAGATAGAAACCATACAAACCACCAAGTCCAAACACTCATTAAACTGGATCTCAATATAATTATATATAAACCATAACCAAATGTAACGACAATAACAGAATGTATTCATTTATTTCGTTCAAAACATTACAGCTTTATTTCAGATGTTAACATGATAACATCTCAAACCCAAACTCTTACTTGTTCATAAACATAACAAAACACCACAAACTATGAAATCCTACACTGTTTCTCCCATGTCAGCTGCATACTGAGCCTTCAAACGCATCCCAACATGGGCACCTGCCAAGAGTTATTCCAAAACTCCAACCCTTGCAGAACCTCATGCAACCATCTCCCTCATGTATTCCAAAGGCTTCAATACATCTGGACGTTGTCCTAACGCCTCCAATTCAGCAATCAACCTCCGATCCTTAGTTATACTCACCCTAATGGCAAAACAAAGCTCATGCAATAAGTCGATAAAAGATTCATCTGAATCCCGTGCTCGACTAAACATGACCTTCATCTTATCTTCAAGACGAGATGAATTGGCAACCTCACTTAACTTATCCAGTATATAAAGAGCAGCTATTGTCAAAAACCTAAATCAAAGAGTATAGATGTGTCTACCGATATGGAAAGCTAAAACAGAAGTCCAATTTAAATAAGCAATCATAGAAACTCAGAAGGCATCCAAGTAAAAAGTAACTGCTCAGCCTCACAATCATTATTACCTATGCAAAGAATTAAGCCAGGGATTTAAAGATACTAATGACAATTAACTAAGCCTCAAACTATTCCCTATGTAGAATATCTTAACACATATAGTATGGAATTCGTTTAGAGTTTTAGAGAGAGAAAGAGGTGGTTGGATGAACACTTAAAGAGAGAAACAAAAGAAGAGAATATTAGATTAAGTGTGTGTGAGAAAATGAACAACCAACACCCTCTCCACGTGTGGAAAGGGTATAAATACTTTAAGCAATAACAGGCCATGGGCTTAAGTAATAGTTTTCTATGTGTCTTTGGCCCGGTTAGCTTACTAACATTACATTTGATTAATCTACGAGCTATGACTAACTATATTGGAAGTGACCGATACTTTTTGTATTCCTAACAATCTCCCCCTAAGGAAGGTCACTCTATTTTACAAAAACTTAAACCTAGCATACTATGCTTTGACTTTAGTCTTGAGCTCGTAGTCTTTAACTTCAATCTTTAGCTTGTGATATGTTGTAGTGATCATTGACTTTAGTCTTTAACTTGTATCTTTGACTTGATATGAATGTGATCTTGAACTTCTTGAGATCATCATCCAAGCATAATCTCTTTACATCGTCTTGTAATCTTGCCATCTTGTGATCTTGTGACTTTGGACCTACATGCTCATACTTTTCTTGAAATGATAACTTGAAAGCTTTAATGATGCATCTTTCTTGAAGTTCTTTTAACTTTACCACTTTGTCGCTTTAAGAAGGACGTATGGTATCAGAGTAGCAGAAGTCTTGAAACATGTACTTGAGCTTTCATGATGTCTTTATATATGTCGGTCGAGTATGAGCATGTGGTATTGGCTTCGACTAGTCATCGGGAAACTACTACCACCGTTAGGAAATCTGTATAAATGGTTTAGTGATAAACAATATATATGGACGAAAGTGGCTTTGTCACTTCGTCGAATACGGTTGTAACAACCACGGTTCCCCGTTACTCAGTATAAATACTGCCTGTGATCATGTAGAATTCCGAAGAATCTCCTTGACAGGGTTTCGCAGCTGCACTAGTCGTTCTTATTACCGGAGTGTCTCAAAGCAGAAATCACGGTAAGAGTGAACCGGTAAGTTACTATCTTCCCGATTAAGCCGTCAATTCGTGTTCAGCTTTCCTATGTCCAGATACCCTTGTGAAGCTTCCCATGTACATAAGATTGAAAATCGATTTAGAAAATCAGTCGGTGTGTCAAAATGCAAACGGTTTTTATGACACACCAACAGTTTTATCTTT
>BQNB010210082.1:0-10295 GCA_026074375.1 Tanacetum coccineum
TACTCTTGTTTTTAAGTTAATGAAATTTAAGTTTTTATGTTAAATTCTGTTTTTAAGATTAATGCAATTTTTGTTCTAACTTAAGCTATATAAACTTTTCCATAGTTTATACAGCTTAAGTCTTTTTCACTCAAAAAGTACTCAAAAGCTCTTTTGGGAAGATAAGCCAGAAAGGGAAGGGCTTATTGCTTTTACTAGCTTATCTCTGATAAGCTAGAGCTAGTAGAATAAGCTCTTTTAAGCACTTCTGTCCTTGTTTAAGCAAAGGACTAAGGTACACTCTCATTTTCATTTTTAGCTTATTTAATGTTCATTTGCTTATTTATGCTTATTATCTGCTTATCTGCTTATTATTGCTTAATTTTGCTTATTTGTGTTCATTCTGCCTTAGTTTAGCTTAATGTACTTAGTTTATAGCTTATAAATGTTTAGTTTGAGTTTTCTTAAAATTTGCCCATTAGTAGTCATATTAGCTTAGCTTTCTGTTTAGTGCTTATTTTCCTTAGGATTTTGCTTATTAGGTCTTAATATACTTAGTTTATAACTTGGTTTCAAAAATCTAAGGTTAACTCAATTTTATATAAGCTTAAAATGGAATTTAAGTTTCTAAAGGGGTGTTTGGCTAGAACAGTACTAACCTATGGTAGTACTGTTTGAACCCGTTTGACCCATTTTGAGCATTGGTTGATCATTTGAAGGTCTTGTAGTCAATTTAAGTTAGTTGTCTAAGGTTCAAATGTGGTTCTAAGGTTTTGAGTACTTGAAATTTGGTTTTGTGGCTACATAATTGTTTATATCTGCTTATCTTGAATCTTTGTTCTAAACTGCTTGTAGTCTATGTTTTTGTGTCTCAAATGGTGTTGTTCATGCATTAGTTGAGTAGTTTGTAGCCTGCACTTGTTAGTTTTTAGTTTGTAACCAAATCTGTCAAACACTTGTTCATGTGTTTTGAGTCTAAAAAGTTCACTTTCAATCTTTAAATTCTAGTAGCTTAATTTGTTTTTAGGTTTCTAATCTGTTAGCATAAGTTGTTTTTGTTGCTTACTTGATGTTTCTGTGCTTATTGGAAGTGTTAGAGCTTATTTGATTAGCTTAAAGTAGGCCTGCACTTTGCCTTTTTGTCTTTTCAAAAAATTAAAAAAAAAACTCAGCTCATACTGAGTGTAATCAGTTTTTTCACAACACTTTTTCACAGCTTATTTAGATTTCAAAATGTTTTCTCTGAGTTGTTTTGAGTAGCTTATAACATAAGCTTATTAGTTTTGCTAGTCATTAAGTCATAAGGATCTGATTTGGGGCTTAAAATTAAAAAGTGCCTTATTGGGCTGATTAAGTACTCTTTTTGGCCAAATTGCTTATTAGCTTATTTGAGCTTTTCAGCTGTTACGATTGCTTAAACTTAGTTTAGATTTGCTTATTAAGTTAGGATTAAAGTGCTTTTAGCTTATTTAGCTTAGGTTAGAGTTTATTTAAGCTTATTAGCTTTTTCAGTTTAGAATGTTAAGTTTAAAAGCCTTTTAGGTGAATCTGTCATTTAAGCTTAGTATTAGCTTAATTTATTTGCTTATTTTTGTGCCATAGTACTTATTAGGTGTAGCTTATAATCTGTTTTGGGCTTATTAGTGTTCATGTTTGCTTATTGAGTCTTAAATAATCAAACAGTTAGCCTTTTAGTTTTTTTTAGCTTTTAAGTAATCTGTCACCCTTTTAGAGCTTATTTCTAGCTTATTTTAGGTTTTTATAAAAAGTCATTTCACAAAAAGTCCTTATTTTTAGCATATCTAAAAAGCTGTTTCAAAATTTTTGCAAAATATAAAACTTAGGAATTAGGGAAGTCAAGGGTGAGCAAGGCTCGAACCCCTGACCTCAACCCAACTCCCAAGCTTTTCACACACACCACAACACCAACTACCCTGGGGTCTTTTTCAGTTATAACCTCACACCACTTTTCTTTTATACACATTTTCTCCCTTTAAGCTTAACAACCCATTTTAGCTTATTAACAACTTATTTCAATAAGTTGTTGACCCCGTTTTATTTTTCTTAGGTTTAGCATAGTGCAAAGTACTTTTCATAAATTTTTCAGAATTTTCCAAATTAGTTTAGTATTTTTTTATTAAATTTTTAGATTAAATCCGTTTTTAATTCATAATAAATAATATAAAAGTCAAAAAAATATAATTCTTTTTTAAAATTTGTTTTTTATCATTTAGGATTAATAAAAATTAAATTTTCATTTGTAAGGTTAAGATTTTAGAATTTGGGTTTTTAAAGAACGGGTTTAGGAGCCCGTTAACGTTTTTTCGTGTTTTAGCCTTAATTGCTTTCGTTTTTAGCTTGCCTTTATTTGTTTTTGTATTTTATTTGTAGAAATAGGAAACCAAATCCAATTTGTGATATTCAAGCATTGTTCCACAAACGTTACCTCGATTTTCAATTCACACCTCGTCGGGATACGACCCGAGAAGCTTTTTTGGGATTTTACTTTAGATAAAAGTAAAAATCTTCTAAAAGCCTTACGGAATACTCTCACTCTCTTCTTAATTGATATTTTGGTTATGTATAATATATATGTATTAATCAATTATTACTATATATATGTATAGTTAAAATTAAGAATCATAACTCCTAAAAATGGAGATTTTACAGCCAAGTCAAGTTTGGGTTATTTTTGGGTAAAAAGTCAACTACGAAGTTTGAATTTTAAAAGTCAAACTTGCGTATACATTTGAATATAGTTTATAACAAGAAAATGATTCGTTATGTTAGTTAAACTAAGATGAAATGATAAGTTTGGGTTATATTATCTTTACTTTCGGCAAGCTTTCTAAAAATGGAAACATTATTGAAAACGTTGTGATATGGTTAAGTAAATCAAAGCAAAATGTTTTGCGTCGCACTTGGAGATTCTAGTATATGATTGTATATACGTAATAGTGATATATATATATATATATATATATATGCAAGTATGCAATATATAATATGTTATATTTTTAGTCACGTGCCGCTATATATGTACTATATAGGTCGCGGTTGAGACGTGAAGTTTATTGCGCTTGTTGATTGATTGATTGATTTGGATCATTTGCTTAAGGTGAGTTCATAGCCTCGCATTAAATTCTTTTAAATGTTTTAAACCCGCGAGGGGGATACACATATGATTTTATGGTATGCTGGACCCGATTATGAGATTGTTTTCGCATAAGTTGCTATTGTCGAAGTCCCTTATTTCATGAACCGTTAATTGCCTTGTTGTGAGGTAAACGCTAATGCATTATATAGATCTATTAGGTTTGACAACCCTGTCCGGGGTTTGAATCCTTGTGACCACCCTGTCAAACGAACATTTTGTTATTAGAAATTAGTAGGTATATGACAATAACACCTTATTTGGGGCACCTTTTAGCATATGAAATACCATAGGTTTTGTTAACGTTCGGTGTTATGATCTTATTGCGTGAAAGAAAAAAGTTGCTATACATTGCATTTATGGCTTTGTTTTCCCGAGAACTAATAATGTGTTAAAGGTTTTTACTTATTCATTATTTTAAACTCTATGAATTTCACTCAACTTTGTTGTTGACGTTTTAAACATGTTTTATCCCAGGTAACCAAGGTTGAAGGTAACGATGGCGTGGAGGTGTCCTGCGCGTGGTGATGGATTGTACGGAAAAACTTTTTGTGTGTTCTGGTCTTTCAAAAACAATATCTCATGTGGTGTTTAAAACAATGTCTTTTATTTGAAAACAATTTGTTTTTCATGGTTTGTAATAGATGGTGGTTACGATTCTGTGGGACCTAAACGCACTTTTAACTCTGAATATTTATGGAACACATGTTTGGTAAACGTCTTATTTGAGTCATTTTCTATTATCGTGGTGACGAATGCTATTTAGTAACACCAAATTGCTAATTTTCGCTGTGCAATCTGATGCCCCTCGAGGCGAGTGTTACAACTATTCTCAGCATAACATGGTCTTTCCTGAATTATACATAGGTGATCAGGCTATGTATAATTAAGGACTAACAATGACATGCTCATTTTCGTCAAACTAATGTTTTGTGTAAGATAGTATCAAATGGTTTTAAGATGGAAATAATAATTCTATAACGTAGAAAGCAAAGTAGCTTATAGGATTAGCCGCAAAACGCATAGTAAAAAATGGATTTATAAGATATATAACAAATGGTTACAGAATGGGTTTTGTGAAAATTTTTATAAGGTAATATTCGCATTGGATCACTTACCAGGACGTCTTCCCGCGCGTAGCGAAAAATGACACACAACGCTTACCGACACAACATTAATTAAATATTATGTCTAATTATCCCAAATAATTAAAATAAACTTATTTTGTAAGTTATTTCATGATTTCTTACAAACGTTTGCAAAACGTGAATTTCTGAGTTTACGTTCAGACTTAACGGAACAAGAAAACTACATTGAAAGATTTAAACAAAAATTTGCAAGGGATCCCTTTTATTCCTAGTACCCCAACCGGCCCCCTTGGAGACAACATGGCTAAAATGTTGCTACCATGTTTGTCCAACATTTTGTCTCATATTTCATTTCAAAAAAACACACACACACAACACCAAAACACATATAAAAAACAATCCTCACTTCCTCTCTTTCACTCTTAATCGGACGAACAACAAAAACACACCAAACCATACATTTTTCAACTTTTATCAAGAACAAGGAAGCTCAAATACATACGGGTTTGATTCTAGTAGTCGTGGCTAAATAAAAACAACGTTCGAGTTGTGTGTTCAAGCTCTAATCCCCTTCTAAAAACCCTCTTTTGTAAGTCTTAATCTTTTTAAATCTCTTGTACTTTTATGCTTATAATCTTGCGTAAACATTGGTTGTACAAGCATTTTCTAAAAATCTAAACCTTAAAACTACAAAATCATAATAAAGGGTGTGTTTGGTTCGAAATGAAAAATAAAGGGAAAACAAAGGATGTGTCATTTTAATATTTTGGTTGTGATGGTCAAATAACGTTTTGTATCAAAAAGCTTATAACTTATTTTAGACTTATAAATAAGCACTTTAAATGCTTATTTGGGCTTATTTTAGCCGCGACCCAAAAAGGGAAACAAAAATGATTTCGTATTTTGGCTTATTCTTAATTTTTGATATATACTTAGCTTATTTGTGGCATATTTTGGAAAGTATAAGGATTTTGAGCTTATGGGCTTATTTTCTAGCTTATTTGTGGCTTATCGGGCCTTTTGGGCTCTGGGCGCAATAAGGAAAAATAAGCAGAAGCTTATTTCGTGGCTTAATGGTCCTGACTTATTTATTATAACTTATATCCTAGCTTATTTCGATACTAAAGTGCTTATTTACTTACTTGATAGCTTATTCTACTTGTTATTGGGCTCATTATATCTTTAAGTGGTTTGTTGGGCTTATGCGTGTTAAGCGGCGCAACAAGGCACAATGATATCTCGGCTTATTTTTGGCTTATTGATTTAACTTATTTTGATGAACAAATGCTTATTTACTTAACCTAGTGCTTATTGAACTATTTTCGAACTTTATTGTATTTTAGAATATTTGCTTGGGCTTAATGGGCCGAAAAGCCCATTAAGGATTATAAAACTTTTGGTTATGTAAAATCGGGCTAAATATGGACTGCATACTTGTAAAACTATAAATGGACTATAAGGCTTAATGACTAGTGGACTAAATTTGAACCTTTTAAATGGATTAATGGACTAAACAAATGGGCTAAGTTGTGACTAGTGAAATTTGGGCTAATATTGGACTTATGGCCCAATAAGTGAAAAACTAGTAAACCTAAACATTTAAAACGGGTTTCAATCGCTTCATACTTATATAATTTAGGGTAGTTTAAAAGGTCGTTTGGAAAATGTGTTTGATAAAACGTAGGTTTTGACACTTGTCGGGAATTAATTATTTAGGGAAAAATATTGAAAAATGAGATTTAAAACCTTGGGAATCGGTTATAAACAAACGGGTCATGCCGAAATTTTATAAAAATATTACATATAGAAATATTTTTTACTAAAACTTACTTTCTTAAAAGTCCGACAAAAAGACAAAATAATTAAGTATTATTATTTTAACAATCGACTCAAAGATGAAAAATATATTTTATAAATTTATAAATTATAAAACTCCTAATATTTACTTCGTACACTTGAAACGAGTTAATACTTATGATTTAAACGTCTTATCTAAATAACTTGGGGATCGGGTAAATAGCCGAAGTATATTTAATACTTATTCCTTAATTCTTATTTCTTATATTCTTATTTCTTTATTTCTTATTTCTTAAATTCTTAATTCTCTAATTCTTATTTCTATATTTCTTAAACTCTTATTTCTTCAATTCTTAGTTCTTAATTCTTATTGTTGATAGAAATAATGCCTAAAAACGTTATTAATATTTTTCGATCTCATTAGGTGGAAATGTAGTGGTAAGGGCAATCAAAAAATGATAAACTCTCGATCAGACTTTGCAGTAATAACCAAAAGACAGGAAATGGGTGAGCATGGTTACGCTCCTATGCATGGTAAGCTTCCTTTGTACCTGTGAACATATATTTTACTCGTCCATTTGGTCAAGTTACGATCAAATGTTCTTAAGCGTGGAAAGGTTTATAGACATATGACAAGGTATTGTAGATAGTAGGTGTTGCTACGGGTTGCTATCGCTCAGGCCTATTTGGACTTATTATTGATTTGGTGAGCAAGGTTTAATACTAGGAACTGATGTCTAAAGAAGGTGAAGCAAGAAGAAGTTGGAGAGTCGTGGTCGCCTTATGCTATTAAGACGTGAGCGAAGGGTGAATGTAGTTACCTGGTACGTTTCTGCTAAATAACCGATATGCTTCTGTTTTATTTGATTCGGGTTCCGATAGGAGTTTTGTGAACACTAGATTTAGTTCATTGCTCGATATCAAACCGATTAAAATAGAGGATAGTATGAAGTTAGAGTTAGTAGCTGACGGTAAAGGTTAGTAGTAGAACAATGTTTTGGAATGTTGCACTTTGAGTTTAGTGAACCTATTTTTGATCAATCTTTATGCCGATGGAGTTGGTACTGTTTGACTGTCATCATCGGTATGGATTGCTTGTCAAGCACGAATGCCAGTTATCGTCCTATGGCGAGATAGTGTTCGTTATATACTCCTACTTATGGGTGATTTCTAAGTAGTGTATAATATTTTAAAAGTTTATTAAAAATATATAGTTTTTAATTATTATAAAAGTGTATAATTTTTTAATAAAAGTGTATAATTTTTTTATTAAAAAAAGTTTATTTTAATAAAAGTGTATAATATTTTTAATAAAAGTATTCCCGGGCGACATGTCGCCCGCGAAAAGTTTTATTAAAAGTTTATTAAAAACATATAGTTTTTAATTATTATAAAAGTGTAAAATTTTTTATTAAAAATCATTCATTAAAAAAATATAAAAAAAACTTATTAAAAATTTTTAATAAAACCTTTCCCGTGCGACATGTCGCCCGTGAAAAACTTATTAAAAAATTATAAAGGTTTTAATTTTTATAAAAGTGTAAAATGTCTCTCGGGAAAGCTTTTATTAAAATCTTTTAATTTTTAATAAAAATCTTTCCCGGGTGACTAGTCGCCCGGGAAAAGCTTATTAAAAAATTATACACCTTTTAATTTTTATAAAAGTTTATAATTTTTAATAAATCTTTCCCGGGCGACATGTCGCCCGGGAAAGCGTTTTATATTTGCTAAAAAGGCCCTCTAAAATTTTCGTTGTCGCGCCAATTTGCGCTAAACGACAAAACTGGATCTTTCCCGGGCGACATGTCGCCCGATAATGTCGCCTGGGAAATATCTATCATCTAAAAGCATATATGGGTTTCAGTTGTATAACACAAACGGGAAAACGTAAAAAAAAACTTTTTTTTGGCGATTTTGCAGCAACACCACCACAAATCACCACCACAACTCACCACCTTCTCTCACCACCACCTCCTATCACCACCACAGCTCACCACCACCACTCGACACCGAGCACACGAGCACATGACACGAGCACTAAATTATAATTCTTCCTCTTCTTCCACTAAACATAATTCTTTCCTTAACCCACTAAATTATAATTCCACATCTTCTTTTTCTAAACCTCTAAACAAGTTTGATTTTTGGTGGTGGTGGATCTTCGAGCCGAGTTATTCAAGGTTTGGATTTTTGATTTTGGTTAATAAAAGTTTGATAATTATAATAAATTATTATGATTGAACTTTGTTGATTTTTTTTGGGCAGTGAGTCAGCCGTGACGAGCATAGCAGCCGAGACAGCCTAGCCGAAAGTATGTTATAACATTTTTTTATCCTTTTTGTATCCCCGGTGATATGTCGTTGGGAAATGTTTATTGTGATTAATACTATAAAATGCAAATCCAAACACTCTTTGACAGTGTAAAACGCAAATCTAAACACTCCTTGACACTGTAAAACGTACATCTAAACACTCCTTATGCTGCCAAAATGACGAGAATAAGCTGCATAAGCTGTTTAAGAATAGCTTATGCTGATAAGATGTTTAAGAACAGCTTATGCTGATAAGCTGTTGTTAAACAACTTATGCAGCTTATTTTCATCATTTTGGCAGCATAAGGAGTGTTTGGATCTGCGTTTTACAGTGTCAAGGAGTGTTTGGATTTGCGTTTTACACTGACAAGCTGTTTAATAATAGCTTTGTTAGCCTTAATTATATTAAGTCAAACAAGAATGTTATCGGTGTTATAAAGTCAAACTAGGTCTTGTATTGTAATAGACTAGTCGGGTTTAACGGGCTTGGATTGTAATCTAATATTGTCCGTGTTTCGGGCTTAAAGCCCAAGTTTAGCCAAGCTTGACCCAAGTAGAAAAGCCCACATGCCACTTATGGCTCAAGGGTATAAAAGAAACCCTCTCCACACATGGAGAGGGTGTTGGTTACATTTCTCACACTTGTAATCCACCAATTCTCTCTCTAATCTAATGTTCCTAGTTTCTTTTTTCTTCCTTTTCTTCTTTCTTTATAACCGGCTTATCTATAGCTTATTTGGGTTTGCTTATTAGTTGTGAAAAGATTTTTATAAGACTATCATGTGGTTTCACTCGCCAAAGGGTGTTTAGTGTTCGATTTTTGTGGTTTAGATAAGCAAACCGTAGCTTATTTTTCTTAATAAGCCCACGGTTCAAAAAGCTAGGAGCTTATTGGCTTATTAACCTCATTCTTTCTTTGTTCTTCATGTTCTTCATCTTATTTAGGAGCCAGTTGATATATTAGATAAGCTTCAAAGTTTTTTTTAACCTTATTACCTTCGGCTTATTATTCTTTTTTTCTTTTCTATTTACTCGACGTGGTGGTTTGGGTTCCATTTAGAAGATTCACAAGAGTCTAGTTCCCTTTTGTTTGTTCTTCAAACTAGGTTCTTAGTTTTCTTAAAATTTTGTTACAAATTTTCGAGCTTATTCCTAGCTTATTTCAAGTTTCATTCGTTGCTTATTTCGGAGCTTATTTGCTTTTTTTCTTATCCACTTGTGGTCCCAACCGGTTCTACACAAGAAACATAGATCCACATTTTTAGCTTCTAAAGAAAAGGACTTCTTGTTTGTTAGTAAAAGTGGTCCTTACTAGATAGAGACACCGAGCGGAATATGTCACAGGTCTAGCGGAATATGCACGTTATTTGTTAAGCGGAATATGTACGTTTGATATTCAAGCGAAATATGCAGGTGTAAATTTTAAGCGGAATATGTACGTTTAAAGACAAGCGAAATATGTTAAACAGATGAAGCGAAATATGTTCAATGTTTAAGCGAAATATGCAGCATTGAGGCCAAGCGAAATATGTTTAGAATTGTTAAGCGAAATATGTTCAACATCAAGCGAAATATGCAAGTTTAGCTATTAAGCGAAATAAGTTAGAAGACAAATGAAATATGCATGATTACTTTTCAAGCGAAATATGTTTTGAATTGTCAAGCGAAATATGCAATTTCTAAAGCGAAATATGTACTGATTTTTCAAGCGAAACAAGTATTGATTATTCAAGCGAAACATGCAACTTTTAGCGAAGCGAAATATGCAATCCAGCAAGCGAAATATGTCAATTTTAATTTCACGGGTTTTCTATTGATTTTGTAAAATCCCGACAAGTAAACTTTTTCCTTCTCGGTTTTATTCATAGAGTTGTAAAATCCCATTAAGTCAATTGCATTCTCTCTCACCACAATACAATCAACACTTCATAACACTTAAGATCCGATATCCATTCACAACTTCAT
>BQNB010210085.1:0-10295 GCA_026074375.1 Tanacetum coccineum
TAAAAATCAAATCGGCTAACTAATTAAATCCACAAAACTCTAATTTAATTTTTACAAACCACAACCACAATTATTTCCCAATAATTAGCATTAAATGGACCTGGAAAAAATAGCAAAACCATATCCCTAATTCATTTTAACACTTTTCTTTCCTTTTTCCCTTTATTCGCAAATCGGCAAACACAATAAATCCCAAATCAATTTTTCGAACCTCTCCTAAATTTTTCCAACATTTTATCTGAGTTACATATGATCTAAAAAACCTTAGAAAAATATAAAATCAAGTGTACAAGCATTTTTGAGCCGATTTCATAATTATTCCAAAATTAGGGTTTCTAACTTGTTTTAATTAATACGATCAATATAACATGCATGGATATTTTTCCTACTGATATTATGGATTAGAATGATGAAAAATGAGATACAAAAATACCCTTGATGATCCTTGATGATTTAATGATTTTATAATACCCGGTTGTGTTTATTCGAACCAAACGATTACCACGATCGAACCAAGCACTCCACAATCTTACCACTATTTTTCCCACCTTCCTTGTCCTCCAAAACACCCTAGAAAATCGTCCTATCCCTTGAAAAAGTTTTGTGCCACCTCTTTTATTCTTTAGGGTTTTCGGTGAGTTTTGTTTTAGGGTTTAATAAAATAAAATGTATAAGAAATGAAATAGGGTATTTAGGCCGAGTTTATGGGCTTTCAAAATAGATTAAATCAGATTTTGCAACCTGCCAAAATATTTTGTATTTATCTTAATTTATTTAATTTAATTATAATGTATAAAAAATTAAATATACATAATTCGGCTAAATATATATATATACATAAGTATTAATTATTTTTCTTACAAAATATAAGGTATCTTAATCTTACATAAATTTCATAATTGTCACATGTTGTATTTTTATAATTTCTAGAAATAAAATGAACTTTATTCATGCTTTTATGTATTTTCTTGCATTAGGGGTATTTTAGTAATTTTACACTTGTTGAGATTTTTAGGTTTTACAGGGGATTAGCTACCCTCACAAGTTTTAAGTCCTAAAATTATTTTCGCTTTGCAAAGATATGTCAATTGTTAAGACGCGCACGCAAGGAGCCACGCTCCGCAATTACATTATTCCGTATAATAAAGGTTGTGCAACCTCAAAATTAGCTTAGGTGTGTAAGAGGTATTGCAAACCCGGCACCGGGAGAATAACCCACAAATATTTACAAGACTATCTATTACGAACGTACAACAGTAATAATAAAAAGGTAGCAATATTATAACCTGTGAAAAACATCCTTGTTATAAGACGGACGCACCAGCATCCACCTAAAAACATGTTTAACATGATAAGCTAGAAACCGCAACAAAAAGGCCAACACACGGCCGCGGTAAAAAAAGCAAACGTTCATATTACATACAAGCCGCAAACAGAAATAGCCACATACGGCCACGACATACAAAAAAGAGAAAAAAAATCTAAGTGTTCAAGATACAACAGCAGACCACATGCGGTCATGGCATGGAGATAAAACTAAAGGCAACAACGCTCAAGATTGGGGACGGCAACAACACTTCCCAAGGCTTCATCTGTGTCTTCTTCAGCATAATCCTCAACGGAGAGAGGGGCCGCGGAAATACTAGCTTCACCCACCCAAGTCTGGGAAGACAGAGGCGCGGAGACTATCTCCATCATCAGTTGGCGAAGAGCCGCGGCATGCTTCTTGGCCCCCTCAGCACGAGCATGGACATTCATCAAAGCAAAAGATAGGGAGGTCTCCCCGACGGCCGTTTTATCACCAGCATGATGAATGGGAATAGAAAGCTGCTCAATGCACGGTTGTAAGGAAGCAGCTTCCGGAAGTTCAGCAAGGGGTCCGTCCAGAAGAAAGCAATCAAGAACTTCATCCATCCCGGCATCCTTTTTGGATTTCAACAGATCCACCAAGGGGAAGTGTGCGTCTTCAAGGGCTTTAACCGCGTTAACATAATCTGCGCTGGCAACCTCCGGGTTATAAGCATCAACTACGGAAAGACTCCTCCCGGCAACCCCATGCTCATGACCGGCCTCTAAACCTTCTTGCATGCCAAAATCAACGGCCCGGCCCAAAGCGACTCAAGATGAGTGGCACGGGAGTCAAGCAAGGAGATGTCATGGTCCTTCTGAGTAATGGTGACCTTGAGAGCTGACACCTCCGCAGTCAAAGCAGACTTCTCCTCGGACAGTGAAGAAACTTGATCACGGAGGCGGATAACCTCTGCGGCTTCCGCCTCCTTCTCTGCCAGTTTGGACTTCAGCTCCAGGATCTCTAAATCCTTCTCCTCCAGCAACCTACCACGAGCAGCATATTTAACCCTGAGTTTTTCCTTAAGCTCCAGCTCATGCTCCGCACGTGACCTCACCTCCGCCCCAAGACACACTTGTCGTGCTGCCCTTACGTTAAACTTCGTGTATAGTTGGTCATAGTCCATGCTACGGAGAGCAGAAAAGAAGGTATGGGGAGCAACATGGTCCACTAAGGTGCGGCAAGAAAAACCGTCATCTAGCAGTGAATCATTGGTAATGCTCCACCTAGGGACATACCAGCGCTTCGCCTCGGAAGGGTCCAGGGTAGTAGGTGCATAAAAAGAGTCATCAGACCCTTCCGACTCCTCAGGATGGGAGGGACCGGCCAAGTCCGGATCAACATCTGTTGCCAATCTAGTAGTCGCAGCAGCCCCGGTGGAAGTTGTGGCAGCAGCAGTAGTATCTACCGGAATAACCAAAGCACTAGAGCTGTAAAGACAAAAAAGAATTGATGTTTAGAAAAGGTTCGGAAACTAAGTTGACAAAGGGTATATATATACCTCTCGACAGTAGCGCAGATCCGGAGGTTCGTTCGGGCAGAAGAATCCAAAAAACCTTCACTCTCCTGAGAAGGGGGAGCAACGGAGGGAATAACAAGTTGTTCCTGGTCTGGCAAATGAGAACCTGCTGGCCTGATCTGTTCTAGACCGGCAAGGGTTTTACCACTAGTGCCGGAAGCAAGGGCAGGGTGATCTGGCCCCCCTTTTTTAAAACTTTTTTTTTTAGAGGAAGAAGAACATCGCCCTCACTTCGGCCCAATCTCTTTCTCTTCTTAAACTTTTGGACTGCCTCCTAACAACCTCCTCCTCACTCATGACTTCACCATAGTAGTACCCTCATTCTGGGTCAGATAACTCTAAGTAGCATCATCTGCGTAGAACATATTCCCAGCCTTCCTCAAACTGAAGCAGAGACCTCCGCACCCGCCCAGCCGAACTACTACCCTCTTGGGGTCGCGAGGCTTTCTTTCCCGGCCGAGGCACCAGATGGCCATGAAAGCAGTGCTCGGTGCTCTCTAGCAATTTCACCTGATCAGCACCCTTCTGAACTTCTACTGCTTGGACCTTCGGGGGTCGGCGCTGGTCTTGTTAAAGTCAAATAAACCTATCTCTGCCAAAACATACGTTTTAGTGATCATGGTTTCATAACGCAAAAGGACCCAACTAAGGGAAATAACACCCCACCCGTCCGTCAGGATACTCAAAAGCGGATATGTTTTTCATCAAAAGGGTAATCTGGGCTTCAAACCCAAAGGCTAAGAAGCACTCCGAATACCGGCGGAAAGGAGCCTTATGGCTTTCAAGAAGTTTGACGGCTTGCTCTTGCCGAGTAGTGAGATGGGGAGCCGGATCTTTCTCTAAGATACCTCCCTTGTATAAAGGAACAGAAATGGGGAATACGCGAGAGTCAACCCAGAAAAAATGGTCAGCTCAATTCTTAATAGAATTCGGTAGGGTTAGAAAAAGCAAGTTCGGAGCCGAGGTTGGATATGCTTAGCAAACAAAACAAACCCGCTCACTATACGAACGGTGTAGATAGGCGCTGAACAAGACCACTAACGAGATGGGCGAAGGTCGAACGCACGCGCGTCAGAACCTCAAAGTGAGATACCCGGGCCGCACCAAAAGGTGACAGTTGGGAAATATGCACACGGAAGTATTTAAGAACGGCCATAAGAAACTTGTAAATGGAATCCTATAACCACAAACATCAAAGATCCTAGTATATACGCCTACTTTACCGGCTGGGAACTCGGAAATGGTTTTACCACGCCTCGGAGCAGTGGGATGAACCTCAGCCGGAATATAAAAGCTATTACAAAAGCTATCTACTATTTCTTGGGTCATAATAGAATGTTTAGTAGCAAAGTTAGCCATTTAGGAGATTAGATGAGGAGAAGTGCAAACCTGAAGTTCGAAGAACCCTAAAAAAAACAAAGTGCGGACGTGTGATAAAGATGAAAAGCTTGAAAAACCAACAATGGTGGAAAGTAAGGTTGAGGAAAAGGAAATAGTAAAAATGAGAGGGGGTATTTATACCCTTGGTATATTTATATCTACCCACAACCAGATGATGCCACGTGGAACCCACTTGTATGATCAACGATCGAATTTTGCCTAGTAAACAGTTAAAACAGCTGTAAATACGTCACATCATTCAGGAAATAAAAGGACAACATCGGTTCACGTCACCTAAACGTCACCAACTTAATGAGGAAGCTTCGGGGAAAAGATACGTGATCAAGGAATGCGACAAACCATTAGCAATAAAACCGAAGTCTAGCATTGATCACCGCACGCAGGACATAGCCCGCAGGCAATATCATACTAGACTGGGGGGACTTGATGACGTATAGTAGGCATACCAAGCCTCCGGGCTTGGGCCATACTATCACTTGGGCTTCTGGGCCCAACTTAGCAGTCATGGGCCAAAACTAAACCCAATCCTGCATTGGTCACGACCTGGACACGCAAAACCGGACGCGGACCTAACTATAGGATTATTTCCGTCACGGAAAGCCTACACGCGTTCCGTACACAAGTTATTACGGAACCTTGACTGAAAGGGACCCACTCTAGCCAATTACTAAACAAACAAAAAATTAGGAAACCCTAATATTTGTTTTCGCTTATAAAATGGGTACCTTTGACACAAGATGAAACGTACGCATTTTCTCACTCTAAAATACACATATTTCGCACTAATGTTCTACTTACTTTCCGACCGGAGTGTAACGTGAGGTTCGTCCCCACGCGTAAGCTAACGGGATTTATTTGATTGTGCAGGAAATCATTCACTTCTCTTCTATTTCGCTTAGTACAGATACTAATGCTCAAATCATTCGGGAACTGACCCGAGTATAATTTGAGTCCTATTTCTAAAGCCTACGCGTTATTTTGTTTACTAACACATTGCAGATTTTTTTTCATATATTGTGTCCTAAAACGTATATAAATTTTTGTAAAGATGTTCGGTGTCTACCAATTACCATATCAAAAGTTTGAAGGTAATAATGATATTAAAATCACCATCTTTGTAATATGTGGAAATTTTTGAACATACGTTGGCGCCTATATAATGACATATCCAAGAAAGTGAGCCATACATTTAGGTTAAGTCTCATATTTGCATTACATCTTTTATAAATAGCATAACCATTGATAATAAACTGCTAACTTTTTCTTCAGATGGTTAGAACTCGATGCCAGCGACTAGTAGATAGGTAGAACGGTCACCAAACTCAAATTGAAGGTATGTTGTTTTGTGTTGGCTTGTAAACTGATACAATGGAGCAATGAACCATCCATCTTGTCTCATATGTTATAAAATTATGATCACAGAAATCTGAGAGTCATGTAAACACTTTCAGATTGAAGTATTTCGATTGTTCTATCGAAATCTCAAATCGGATAAAACTCAGATTAAGAATCGAGAATATGTTTTTGTTGTTATGAAAAAACAAACCAGAGATGAGATTGATAATATATGTGACCAACAAATCTGAATATCGGTTGTAACTGCCATAGCAGTTATTTAACTACCGAATTGGTTAAATTAAGGGGCAAAAATCAAGTCCATAATTCCAGGAATTTTATTTTTAAGTGCTTTTTTAATATAGCACTTTACACCAAATAAAATTTTTCCAAGCTTACCTGGCCCTTGGACCCTGCCAGGGGCTGCCGCCCCTTAGACCCTGCTACCAGGGGCGCTGCCTCCGGACCCCCGTGATTTAGGGCATCGCCCCCGAATGATAATCATAATAACGTCATACAAATGTGTACTCTGTACAACCCCGACTTGTTGAACATTTATCACGATTATACATTGGTCAACTAAGTCAATCCATTATACTTAAATCATATTGGTGATGCAAAATCACCAACATTCCTCCCCCATTTAAGTGTAATCTTGATTAACTTAAAGCAAACTCATAACAAATAACAAACTGATGCATAAATTAAATATCAAAATGATTGAATTTCACATTAGTACATTAGCATTTCAAATATTCGAATATCAGAGTGTCGCTAAAGGATTGAACTCTTTTTATTCATAGTGAATACATGAAGATAATATACGCTACAGTTTTACACATTCACATGTTCTACTTGACACTATGTTTTACTAGCTTGTGTCTTATCCTTCAATAAGCATATCAAAGCCAAGTCCCAAACGTCTTGAAGCAGCTAAACTTCATGCCTATATAGGTAGTTTTTTACTCTTGCACCTGCACATGCAATTTGTCAAAAACACCATTAAGAAATATAATTTCAACCTCCTTTATCTTGCAGTTCTGAACACATACCGTAGGATGATGTAAATATGTGTTCCAATCCAAAGATATCAAGCTTTCCTCATTGAATTCAGCATCTAACATTACGTTAGATGGGAATTGGGTATCTTGATACAAGGACTTAATTAGGTGGACTTTAAACCCATCCCAATAGCCGCCTTGCGTACGAGATCTCTTGCTAACCCTTTGGTTAAATGGTCGGCTAAATTCAATTGATTTCTTACAAACTCCATATTATTACAATATCTCCCGCAAAACTTCTTTAACGTTTTTGGCAAGTTTGTACATAAGTCACTAAAACTATTTATATGAATCTATGATTATGCATTTATAGATAATTAGATAGATACTCCGTATGATTTAATAGAGTAGGTAATTATGAAAGTGAATTAGGGAAAATGACGGATCGGTGAGTGAAGGGGTGAGATGAAGAACAAGGTGTTTATGGGAATCAAGCCACATGGTATCAAATTTATTTTTATAAACTAATAATAAAATCTTAACTATTAATCTAATTTAATTAATCAAACTCCTTTTTGTCAATCAACTTGTTGGGTTTAGGTAATTCTGCATATGCCTCAAATCAAATGCCAAACTTGTAGCTCCACTTTCACATATACAAAGATATTGCCCGTGTATTGTAATTGTTACTTTTAGTATTTACCAAACAAGCTAGTAAGAAAGTATAAAGCATTTCTTTCTAAAAGGCCATCTTGAAGAACATTGCAATATCAATGGGAAGTATACGAAGTGATGAAAAACTGTAATTAGGTGATGTTTAGAGTTATAGAGTTACGAATTAGCAATATATATTGATCATTTCTCAACTCATACATATAGGCTTCTTGGGTTAAATGGCACAACGTTTTGGCGGACAAAAAACGGGGTCGGGCTGGTTGGGCGTGGTGTGTCAAGCTTATACTCGTTTAATAGAGGTTTGATGCTTTAAGTGGGTTTGAAAAGTATTCCACCCAATAAAAGGCCTCTCTCTTGGACAAAAGTTTATTGGGCTATTCACGGCGTGGATGGTAAAGTGCATGACTTGGGTCTCCGTCCTGGTAAATCTTGTTGGCTTTCGATAATGAATGAAGTTTCGGAGCTTCAAAAGAACAGGGGTACGGAAATTGTTTCTTTTTATTATTTGACTCTAGTTGGGAAGGGAAGAAAATTTGGTGGAGTCGACTAATTCAGGTTGGATATTGGCACGAGGGTGGGGTCCTTTTTTAAAATTCTTTTCCTATTAGAATGTTTGCACTTGAAAACCATAAGGAGATTTCTGTTAGTTATAAATTGGGCAACCCGGACCTGTATAGCTCGTTCCGTCGTATTCCTAGGGGGGAGCTGAACAGAACCAATTTGATAGCTTGTTGGAGCTGGTGAGTTCGGTAAATCTAGTGCCCTTGGCAGATAGATGGGTTTGGAAGAAAAAAAAAAAAAACAAAAAAAAAAAAACCTGGAGGGTACGGGGTTTTTCTTGTGTTGACGAATTGCTTTCCCATGAAGAAGAAAATTGATTAGAGTTTTTGAAGATTAGGGTTTTTTTTTGATTGAATGAAAGATCGAGGAAGAAGATGGGGAGGGGTTGAAGGGAGGAAAATTGATTTAGGGTTTTTGAAGATTAGAGGTTTTTTTTTATTGAATGAAAGATTCTCACATATGAACGTACCTTATGTGTTACGAGTTTGGGTCTTGCCCGGCTTAAGTAAGGAACACCATAGCAATAGGAGACGCAGCGATGTGCAAATATTTACGGGATCTAGATCGTTACCACGATTAAGATTGAATTACTTCCGCAACACCTTGCTCCGTGAATACAAAGAACGAAAGTATGTTTAGATCTTAGATAACTTTTCTTAGTATTTACCAAACAAGCTAGTAAGAAAGTAAAGCATTTCTTTCTAAAAGGATCTTGAAGCACATTGCAATATCAATGGGAAGTATAAAGAAGTGATAAAAAAAAGTGTAATTAGGCTGATGTTTAGAGTTATAGAGTTACGAATTAGCAATATATATTGATCATTTCTCAACTCATACATATATTGCTTGCCCACAATAACTACAGTAAATGATATGAAAACGAAACTTTGCCCATGTGCTAATGTACTATATTAATAACATATTTACAAGACAGATCTTTTTTTGGCTAAAGGCCATTTATTATCAAACTACTTTCTCATTTGTACCGTAACGACCAACTTATTTTTTTTGTACTCTCTACACCCACGAACTTTCAAATTTGTTCCGCTATCATCAATTTGATAACTTGTTACCGACACGCTGGCATAATTAATTCCACGTATTTATTTTTATTTAATTTTTATACTAAATAATACGAGTCAATGCTAGTTAGGATATCCACCAAAACAAAAGTCAACTTTTTTTATACTTATCATTGAATATCACTTTATCATGACTTAAAATGACTCAAAATACCCCCAAATGCCTTACTCTTTTTCTTCTCCGCTGATTAATTATAGGTTTTGTATTCTTTGGTCATATCACTCTGCAACTATTATAGAAACCCAAGAAGCTGTAATCAATGTGTACTCTAGCTCAAGCATTTTTATATCAAATATAGCTAGACCTCACCATCACCACGACCTCACCATCTTCACCACCTCACCATCACCACGACCTCAACATGATCACGACGACATCACCATCTTCACCACCTCGCCATCACCACGATCTCACAATCACAACGACCTCACCATCACGACGACATCACCATCTTCACCACCTCACCATCACGACGATCTCACCATCACCATGATCACGACGACATCACCATCTTTACCACCTCACCATCACCACGATCTCATCATCACCGCGACCTCAACATCACCACGACATCAGCATCTTCACCACCTCACCATCACCACGATCTCACCATCACCGGAGAGACGATGGTGGCGGCGACGATGGTTAGGTTTTTTAGAGAGAGGTTGTTGGTACTTTAGCAGTTGATAAAAACATCATGTTTTCATACTTTATTTATGCAAAACCACAAAAGATTTGATTTAGTGTTTTCTTAAAGATGTGATATACCGATTGATATATGTTTTGCTGAAAAATGTAAAAAGGTAATATGATGGGAAATGAACGGTAATGAGAATGATGTTAAAATGTTATATTTAAAATATTAAAATAAAATAAATAAAATAAATGATTGTCACAGTTTTGTTTTGTTTATTATATTTAAAATGTTTAAATAAAATAAAATAAATAATTACGTGAAAATCTAGCCGGTTATATGAGTAACATTATCACAAAACAAACAAGTTCGTAGGTGTAAGAGTACAAAAAAAAGTAAGTTGGTCATTACGATAAAAATGATAAAGTAGATTGGTAATTTACTCATCCTTTTCATTGTGAGAAGTTAATATATAGTACTACGTAATGAGTATATGAAATGTTTTCAGTAAACAAGTTATATATTATCCGTCCATGTTGTATACTGAATATCATGGACTGAATTCTTTAATTAAAATATTTGCACTAGTTTACTAGTTGTCCGTCACGTTTTGTTAGGATTTATGTTTTCCTAACTTAGTACCGACGGTATAAATAGTGAGTACCGTTAGTTATAGTTAGTACTGACAGTACAAAGTGTTAAGTACTGATCAGTTAGTTAGTACCGTTAGTAGAAAAT
>BQNB010210088.1:0-10294 GCA_026074375.1 Tanacetum coccineum
AAGTCGTATGTGAGGGAGGATGATGCGAGTGTGATACTGAAAATGGCGGGTGGGCTTTGCGTGCTGATGTTTTGTCTCGAGTGGTTGGTTTTGACTTTGGCTTTCTTTTTGAGGTATGATTACGCGGCGTTTGCTGAAGGGGGGCCGCGTGGGAGCATTGCTTCGATGAATAGAAAGTGCGCGAAAGTTCAAGATAATGAAGAGGACATGAAGAACTGGCCATGGCCCTTCCAAGTCTAGTTTAGTTTAGTTTACTACAATTGCTTATTAATTAAGATTATGTACTTGTTTCATCTATTCAATTGATTTGTTTTCTTATTGAGATTTTGTTTTTGCTATTTCTTGTTATGATGTTTTTTGTCTACACCTGCAACCCATTAGCTTAACCGGGTAAAATGGGTCAACTCGAAACTTGTTTATACTCAACTCTAAACCCATTATTTTCGTGTTGGTTTGGAGTGATGTTTCGAGTCATTTCAAAACTCGCGAAATACCATGGTTAAAAGCTACAAATATACTCTTCAAATACCATGGTTAAAAAGTAAACAAAAAAATTTAATATTCTCATTAATTATGTGATACAAAATTTAGTAAACATAAAAAAGAAACATGTGATGCAAAATTTAGTAAAGTAGTAAACTTTTTTGCAAATTATAAAGTATATATAATCAAACAGCAGTATCCTTGGGCCAAGAGCTGGCTGTTTTACTATTAAACAAGCCAAAGTACCCGCGCGTTGCGGCGGGGCGGATTATTTTTTATTGGTGTGCTTAAGCATAAGGATTCGCGTGTTGCGACGGGGCTAATTTTTTCCCGAATAATAATAATTATTTTTTGTTTTTGTTTTTTTATCTTTCCGCGGGTGTTTTTTAATTTGAATGAATGAGTATATGTATTGGATTTTTGATACGTAAAGTTTATTACGTAAAAAAATCGTAAATAGTTAAAAGGTTAGAGTACGTCGCATAATTTTTTTTTCCTATTTTGGACCGACATGAGGGGGTTTTTTTTTCCATAAAGTAAAAGATCTTTTTTTTTTGTAGATATTTATTGTATATTTAATAAGTAAAGTTTATTACGTAAAAAAGTCGTAAATAGTTTTAAGGTGAGAGTACGTCCCGTAATTATTTTTTTCCTATTTTTGGCCGACAGGGTTTTTTTCCTTTTTTTCAAAAAGTAAAAGCTTCATTTTTTTTTGGGGGGGAGAGGCCAGACCGATGGAAAGCCGTAAATAGTTAAAAAGTGAGGGTACGTTCCGTAATTTTGTTTTCTATTTTAGGCCAACAGCGGGTTATTTTTTCCCATATAGCAAAAGGAAAAAAAAAATTTAATGGGCCGAACACTGTAGAAAAAAAATGGCCGGCCCAAAATGGAAGCCCAATGGGTCGGACACTGTAGCTAGCTACAGTGCAACGACGTAGTTTTAATTCTCTTTTGATTATATAGATAATTTCACGACATACAATGTAAAAAGAAAAAAGAATTTTTTTTTTTGCAAAATGCACCCTTAAAGTATACAAAAAGTTACAAAACCGACTTTTAACTTTTATCTATTTACGATCTTTTTATATAAAAAACTTTATTTATCAAATATTTAGCGCGCATCGCTTCACTCGGGAAAAAAAATGTCACTGAAAAGAGCGTCGAATTGCGAACAAAACGAGCCTAGTATTGCAATGATTTTGACATGCGTCCGAATTTATAAAAAATGTTAAAGTTTAATATATATTTTTAAAATATTTACGGAAATAGTCTTTGTGGTTATCGATTCGTTGCAAAGTGAGTTATATAAATTTCTTTTTATATAACAAACCTTATTTATCAAATATAGAGCGTGTATATATCGATTCATTCGAAAAAAAAATGTCACTAAAAAAATCGTCGAATTACGAACAAAACGAGCCCAATATTACATTGCTTTTGACATGTGTACGATTTTATAAAAAATGTTGAAGTTTAATATATATATTTAAAATATTTACGGAAATAGTCTTTGAGGTTATCAATTCTTTGCAAGGCGAGTCTCAATGATTGACAAATAGTACTTGGCGTTATCGGTTCGTTGCAATAAAAATCCCACGCGCACCGCGGCAGCGCCCGGGTTACGAACCTCGTTGATATTAAAGGATGATGATAGATGATGTTTTTGATAGGTATGGGTTGTTGAAATACCATATTATCTTCAACGTATATAGCTGCAATATCCATTAATATTCACTTACAACATCTACACGTAACTATACAAATAATCCAAAAAAGAAAGAAACTTTTCAAAGTATCGATAGTTTGGTTTTTGTTGCATTGTTTGACTTTTTATTAGATTTTTGGTTTTTTACGTGATACTTCTGAGCTTCATTTGCCACCTATTTTATTCTACCCAGAAGTTCCTTGTTTTTACGGTACAGGTCAAATCACCATTTTGTATTGCAAAACCATATATAGATACAAAGGATGTGATTAAATACGAAGACACATAAATTGTATAAAAGGATAACATATTTTAGCCGTTTAAGGTCAAGAACTTTGTTTAACCACAAAAAAGTTTAAACACAAATTAAGTTTTTGGATTTTTTTTGGAAATTTCGGTTCCAATCGGTAAGAACCGAAATACCCGAACCGAAGGGAACCGAAACACGCACTTCGGTCCGGTTCTCGGTTCTTAAAATATGCATTTTTCAATTCTCGGTTCTTTCGATTTCGAGTCGGTTCTTTGAGGTTCCGGAACCGCGCTCACCCCCTCCACGCGTGAAAAGGTGCGACCACAAGCGGTCTTTATATTCACCTTTGGGGAGAAAGAAAAAAGGAATCATTTGGGGTGTTTTATTAAAAGTGATGGAGATGGTAATTAATACTCCGTATGAAGGTAAATGTGGTGGGAAGTCGTTGGGGGGAAAAGTTGATGTGGTGCTCAAATGAAGTTGGTCATGTCAACACCACTACGTCTAGCACAATTGTGTATTTGTTTAGAACTGCATGGACGGAACGATGATCAAATATGGTTGGGTACTTGGGTGCAATATTTTTTTGTCACATTATATAATAGAGTTAAAAAGTGAATGAAAACGAAGAATTCATTAAATCGATAAATGAATTAACATATTAGAAACACATTTTGATGAATCGAATGCATTTTAGTCTGTTTTAGCAACAGTTTAGACGGGCTCTACAGCTTCTTACACATCGGTGTGCATTAGTTTATGTTCCAAGACTCGGTTTTATAAGTTTTTGTACATAGTTTCAGTCCCTTTTTCACTCGGATCCAAATGGGTTTTAATAAGGTTTTCAAGATCGGGATCTTACTTAGGATCGTTTTCGTCTTTGCAAGATCGTAGATCGGATCGGGATCTTAAGATCCTACTAAAATGTCATTTTGTTATTAGTCTTTGTAATATTATACAAATCTAAAAATTATTATCTATACTACATATAAAAGAGATTAGTATCTCCATCTTCATTAAATTTTTAAGTAATACAAATTTTAAAACTTTTTGTACAAGTCAATTAAACATCACAATCATTTTTCTAAATTTTAAGTATTACATATTATATATTTTATTTATGGTACAAATATTTAACCCACTCCTAAAGTTAATTTTAATTAATAAATGTTATAAAACATATGTTACAAGTATACATTAATTAAAGTATAAGCACCCTAATTAATGTTATTTTTAAAGTGCCCAAAAAATAAAAAATACATATTATTATACATGTTTTACAAACTAATAAAACACACACGTGAAACTTCATAAAATTTATATGCTAAGAAGTTGATGGTACATATGATTTAAAAACCGGATCGGACCAACGCGTTTAACCAAAAATGGGAGTCGCCACCGGTTCGGCTAGCCAATAAAAGCCGTCCAAAAACGAAACGCATATAGCTGGGCGGAACCGCTATAAAAGGGTGAACCGAGTCGGACTAGGATCATATATTTTATTATTCTCTGGTTAATCAGTTTATCATTCTTATTTTAGTGAACGCGCTAAAACTTTAATCCCAGGGTACCCGACGCCGCAACGCACGCGCGGGGTACCCTGTTGCTAAGAATATCATAAACACAAAATTATATAGATATTTCATAGAAATGTTGTCATATTTAAAAAGATTAACATGTTATTTATTAAATTGTACAAAACACAATCCGTAAATTTGTAGTTTTTTAGCTTGTGGTTCGAGAAAAGTAAGATCAGATCAGATTAGATCTTAAGATCCTATGGTCAAGATCTGGATCCTATAAGATCTTAAGCTTGCAAAGATCGTTAAGTAGATCCAGATAGTGTTTGCTTTGCAGTATCATAAATCGTAAAATCCTAAGATCAGCATCGAGATTAAAACCATGAGTTTTAAGTTTATAAGTTTCCTATATTCATGTCATCTAAAATGTTTAAAGTTTTAGTTGGAGGGTTTCTCCATTGAAGTTGGCGAGATGCTTTTCATTATTCGTTTGTTGTAATTAAGCTAATCTAATCTATACTATCTATAATGAAAAATTTTGAAAATTTTAAAAGTGAAAAAAATAAGTAATTAATTTATGGAAATTATAAGCAATGTTTTAAAAACCGGGTCCTCTAATCAACCCAGTCGAGTCTTCGGGTAACCAGTTTAGCCGGTTCGACCACCGGGTCAAACATGGTTTCGAAAATATAAAAACCGGTTTAATTTGACCGTTTTTCGATCGGAAACGGTCGGGTCGAACCGGGTTTCAAAACATTATGTTTAATCCCCAAATCCTCGAACTTTTATTTCGTTTATAATCTATAAATTTTTTTTATCACTACAATTGTCTGTGATTATAAAATCCTATTATTATGCACATGTTCTCGTCTAGTAATAAAGTATTCATAATCATATATTAGTTGCTTATAAAAAATCAACGAAGTTGACAAAAGGGTGAGTAAGCAGAAAGGTTACCCCATTTTAGATCCATTATTCTTCATATGTCACTTATTACTGTATTTATTTAGTCAATTCATATGACATAAACTCGATCACTAATAAAGGAGTGAATGATCAAAACAGGTCCTAATGATCGAGACGTGAGGGACCAAGTTTAATTGAGTGTTGATATATATGCCTACAAATGAGACCTAAAGTTATGTTTACTTCATACATTTTTTGCCAAGCGTCCTACACATTTTCTCTCTCACTGCTCTTCATCAATCAATTTTTTGAATTCATCAATCACATGTTTAAATCTAATTTTATGTTCAAGTTTTAGGCATACAATTCATTTTCCAGTTTAATTTTATTAAAATAATAAAAGCATCACTTGAATTGTGGCCTTTTCAACCTTCAAAGGTCGTTTCACTTTTACATGTTTATATTTTCTTTTTTTAATTTTTTAATATATTTAAAAAAAAATACAATTACACCTCATAAAAAACAAAATATCTCACACACATACAATACTCCACTAACTCCATCTCCCCCAAGACCGAGTTCTCCTGTTTGGGGTGGTGGGGGGGAGGTATCTAGCCCACGTTGTTGATGGGGGAGATGCGTATTCCAAAGGCCTATTACACCCTGGCTTAAATCGGTCAAAACTGTATCAAAACTTAGGTTAAGGCGTTGTTATATTTTGTAATGAATAAATGATTTTTTAAAAATGTAAATATATTAATGCCACCAAAACTTAAGCCTTCAAGTCATATATCGGATGAAGAGACTCTAGATCCAATGAATACAATGATACTACAACAAGCTTCATTCACATTTTTATATACCATAATCATAGTGACGGAATCAGAAAAATAGGTTGTGATGATAATTTTTTGTTTTGGGTTAATAGCAAAATTATAAAATTTCGATAAACATTATGAATTCAGTGTTAAAAATCCTCATAAAAGACTTTACTTATTCGTATTAGATTAAATTACGATTAGATTAGAGCGAACGAAGTGGGTTTAAATGAAAGTTGGAAGCTTAGAAAAGCAAAGTAGAAATTTTCATTGGAAAAAAAGACACGCTGTTTAAGAAAGATAGTAATTTTCTTTAGGTTTTACAGAATTACAGTTTTAATTTTTAACTAATTAATTTTTTTTAATATGATTTACATAGTGATGAAAGTCAAACGGACAACAAGTTACGCAGCTAGCCCTTTTTAAATTGCAAAGCTAATACGTTTAAAAACCACATCCGTGAATCTAGATGTCATAACATTGATGTGCATAACCCGTTGAACTCGGCCGAGTAGCTCCACCGCCTCAGGTGCAAGTGAAACAGAAGGTATCAAACGCAAAAAGGAATAAACACGTGTTGATTTTCAATGCATGCTTTCTCGTGTTTTGTTACTTGCACGAGGCAGCTCTCAAAGCAGCCTGACCCGCTATAAAACCCCAATCAAATCCACGCACAAATGTTTCAGTCCAACCCATTAAAAAACAAAACGTCAATGTTTTGATTTTTTTTATAGTAATACCATAAAATAAGGAATTAATTTTTGTTATCTGTTTTTACAAGGAAGCGCTCATATCATCATTTGGGATAGTAGTGCTGCTGCTGCTTCTTGTTCATCAATCATTCAATCAATCGTAATAGAAGAGAAATGATGATGACGTCAGGCTGTTTGATCCAGAAGCACCTGCTTCCTTCGCTTTGCAAATCCCCAAAAATTTATAACAACAACTCCTCCTTATCATCGTCATTATCATTATTTAACCACCAAAAGAAGTCAATGAAGATGGTATGCAAAGCTATTTCCACAAAACAACAGCAAGTCAACCCTGTTGAAGAAGAAGGAGAAGACGGTCTTAACATCGCTGACGATGTCACTCAGGTCTTCTTCTTTCATTTCTTATTATTATTACTTATTCAAAGAATGATGTGTTGTTCTACAGTACTAGTAGTGTTAGTATAACAACTTCGTTCAAATCACATTTTTCTCAAAACAGGTTGAGATATGTCAAAGAGATAAATACACTATGATGATAGTCACTTGAAAAAGCTCGCCATAGGGCTCGGTGCAGTAGAACATGAGGTCGACAGAATGTTCGAAAGTCCTATGCGAGACTCGTGCCTGCAGTGTCGTGTAGACCGCTTCTCTGCTCTCTCTCAAAACCTGAGACCATGATTAGCGGAACCGAGAGGATGTATTCAAGGACCTTACTCTGTCAGGCATACGTCGTTAGATGGTAGCCTTCAGAGAAGATGAAGAGTTCTACTAGTGTGCTGTATCATATTTTGTACCGTATTCCATAATACATCACTCAATGTGTGTGCTGTCTGTTCTCTCCTCGTGCTATTGACATTCGTAATATCAACACAGCCAGAGTAGTGTGCGTTGAGCGGAAAGTAGCACCTCACTACGGGCATTGCTCTGCGTTCATCGTGGCATCTATATGGTCGCTTCATGCACGCTCATATTGACTATGCGTATTAGCGGCTCTACGACGAGAAGGCGTCTCCTTCTCACGCAGCACGGTTGGACGACTTGACCGCGGCGCTCCTGATCAGACTCTTCATCATAAGGGCAGGGAAAGTCGCCTGTTAAGAACGATGAAGTAAAATTGTTAACACAGCAACGCTGATGCTTATATGCTTCAACTGCGCTCTGAGTAATCCCCGCCCAACCCAAAGTCTTCTCCTATACGGTACTGTTCAATATTTCCCGTCGATATAACCCCTCTATATAAGCCGGAAAGTTTATTAAAAAGCACAAAAAACGAGTTACCAGAACGTAGCATAAAGCCCGATATATAAGCCGATACAAACGTCCCTCTACTAAAACTCCTTACCAAAAATACTTTAAAACCCCAAGTTCTTCGACGCTTCCATCAGTTGGGTAAAAATCTGGAAGGTTAAAGTTCCTCTTAGGAAATGATTGCAAATTTTATATGGGGGCAGATTTTACGCCTCAAAAATGGGATTTTTACTTGTTATTTCCAAATTTGGAGGGAAAACCCAAAGTGGCAGCTTCCAGCACATACCATTGGCCAACACCAATTTAAATTTTTTCTATGCAAGTTATTTAGTGCAAATACATTTATTTTTCTAATTCGGAGTCTTAATTTAATCAAAAGTTAAAAACCAAACCCCCCCACCCACCCAAACACAACTCAATAACCGTAAGAGTCAATTGATAACACTTTTCCACCCTTACCCTTATAACCAGACCAACACCCCCCACACTAAACTAACCCAAACCCACACACCAAACCCCAAACCCACAATACCCATCCACCTTATTCACCCCCCACCCCCTTAACCAAATATCACAAATCCATAACCCATTATCATTTTCATACAAACCCAATCCCCTCCTCCCCCCACCCAATCATCCCCCACCCCATTGTTACCCAAAAACCTGCCCCCAATTTTCCCTTGGGGGAATATTTTGTTGAGGGGGTCTGTCAGTTAATTCAACATAATAGGACAAAGAAGGCTAGAATTACAAGGGAAACAAAAATCTATCGATCACCAATAACCAAAGCAGTGCGTTAACTTTTTGTTTTGAAGGAAGCTTACCCAGGCTTTCAACCAGAAAAAAAGTATTATTGCCTCTTCTGTTACGGTTTGTCTCTTACAATGGAACTTGGGGGGGGACATTTGTGTGATTTTGATTTCTTGAGGAAGCTGGAGGTGACCACAATCCCCAGGGGAAAAATACGTTCCCCGGTTTCCAATTCCGGCAAAAACCAAAATATGTCCACACTTTTCACCGTTGGAATTTATTTTTACCCATCTCTCAGGGGGCCCCCGGGATGTTTCATTTAATTGCACTGTATGAAGTGGGGAAGAAGGATGTAAAGTCGTGGTCAAATGTTAGGGAAATTAAGGGGGGTAGTTTGTTTCGGTGATTATATAGCAGGGCTTATGGGTTATGTTGGTTTTCGGTTTATTCTATTTTGGCAAGCTCATTTTTTTATTGGCTTTATCGGGGGTTGTTCTGTTTCGGCTTTAGTTGAAAAAAACATAAGACTATCCTTGTTTCGGCTCTTATGTAGGCCTTGTGGGGGCTTATTAAAATATTCAAACAACACAATCAACCCAACACAACCCTCCCCAACCTTACCGCCCAACAAAAACCACGCCCTCCCAACACTACTGTTAACCCAATTCCACCCCCCCTCTGTCCACCCCCATTATTCAAATCATCCAAACCACCTCCCCAAAAACTATTTCAACAACCTTTCTCGCCTACACTTAATTTCAAACACACCTAAAAACATCACACCCCACACAACACAACGTCTCCCCCCTTACAAACTTACCACATCCAGACCAAAACTTTTTTGTATTCATTTACCACATCCGGTCCCCAATGGGCCTATGTTTCCTCCCTCCTGGACACCCCCCAAAAACCCCAAACCCCCCTGGAGACTTTGTGGGCCCTTTTATATTAAGGTTTCTGTAGAGGGACGGGTGTTGTTTAGGGTGGTACGTTTATTAGGCGGGGTTAAGGCTTTACGTCTCGGGATGTTTTTTTTTTTTTGTGAGCTTTTTTATTACACCAAAAATCTGAAACACACACCACCACACCCCCCCACACCCTCCTCTACCATACCTTACCTCCCCCAAAAAACAAATTAAAAAAAAATTAAAACCACCCCCCTTCCAAACCCCCCCCCCCCACCACCCCCCCACCCCCCCCCCCCCCCCCCCCCCCCCCCCCCCCACACCCATCATATATATAAAAGCCCACAAGTTCAGGGGGTGATTTGTTTTCGGCTTTTGAACATAGCCCATTGGTTATATTTCGTAAGCCCTAATTTTCTGGCTCATTTTGAGACTTGTGGGCTTATATAAGTTTATTATATCATAATAAACTTATATAAGCCCCTAAGTCTCGAAATAAGCCAGAAAATTGGGGCTTATGTAATATAAGCCCAAATCAAATTTGATTTCGGCTTATATTTCATAACCCCTAATTTTCTGGCTTATTTTGCGACTTATGGGCTTAGATAAGTTGATCATATAATAATAAACTTATATAAGCCCACAAGTCTCAAAATAAGCCGAAAAATTAGGGCTTATGTTTCATAAACCGAAACAAACACTCCCTAAGCCACAAAAAATGAGCTTGCAAAAGATAAGCCGAAAACCACATAAGCCATAAGCCTGCTATATAAGCCGAAACAAACACCCCCTTAATTCCTAACATTGACAAGCTTACATCCATCTTCTCTTCTACAGGTGCATTATGAAACAACGGGTCCTGAGATATGGGAAGACACCAACGGGAAAGTGGACATATTTGTTGCCGGAATTGGAACCGGTGGAACTATTTCTGGGGTTGGTCGCTTCCTCAAGAATCAAAATCCAAATGTCAAGGTCATTGGTATAGAACCTACA
>BQNB010210094.1:0-10294 GCA_026074375.1 Tanacetum coccineum
TTATTATAGGCTGAACATATAGTGATTTGGTATGAGCCATACACACTAACTATTTACAGATTATGAGGGTGCTAAGTTAAGCTTACGGCGCGCCATAAGCTCAATCTGATATGCTCACAAGCCGAAAAACTGAACTTATAGGCTAATTAGCGATTTCATTTTCTGCATCAGGTTTCATTAAAGTCAACGAAGTTTGTAGAGTGTCAATGTTTAACAACTGAAGTCAACATGTGCTTACATCAGTTCTAAGGACTTGGCATTCACTACCACCTGTGATATGAGACAATAGGAGTGGACATCAGGTCACCTCCAATTCCAAGCTAGCACACTTTTGAATCAGTATGTACTTAATTGAAAGCCTTTTACCTGATGCTTGCAAAGTTATCTATCTCTTTATGCACCATTCATTTAGATATTAATACTTTAGTACAGTGATGTTTTGTGTCTTCACAAAAACACCCGTTGATTATTGTTATAACACGCATAAAATGATTCATTTTAGAGTAAATCCTTTATAAGTTTTTATCAGGAAAATATGAAATCCCAAACACCCTCTTAATGTAGCATAGCATTTTCAGTAAAATCATGTTAATGAAACATGCTTTGTGAACTAATTTTTTGTATACTTTAATGTGATCACAAATGAAGCTCATAAATTACATGCCTGCCAAGTCCTTAATTCCTCAAACCCAAATTTTTTTGTTACACTTTCATTAACAAAACACCCTACCAGGTGACTGCAGTATGAGGTGCAATCATAATCACTAAGTAGAAATAAACATAAACTTTTGATTCATTAAATCCTAATCTATTGTTCTACTTATAGCAACGCTGAAGGGAAGAGTATGAAATCAAGCACAAAGAAGAATATGTGAAGTTTATTATGTTTCATCTTTTTCATCTTATATATCATTGGTTTAGCCGATGCGACTGAGTGTACTCAGATCCATGTTATTTTTAGACTAAAGACGAGTCAGTTTCAAATCATTAAAAGGAACTTGATGAATCTCGATATTAATGTATATTCAATACTCACATTTATAGTTGTAAGCTTAAAGATGAGTCAAAATAAACTTGAGTATGCATTTCTTTGTTTGAATGTAGATTTTTTAAAGCACTAATACTCACACTGATGTCAAAGAACTCAATTACATGCACCACCATACTTACACCTCCCCAGCTCGTAAAGACAATATGCAATCAACAATTAGATATAACCCGTGTGCATCACACGGGTCTGCATGCCTCGTATGAACTAAAACAACACTTCAATCTAATATATCATTAACTTTAAACTAATATGAACTAAAATGACACTTCAATCTAATATATCATTAACTTAAAACTAATATAAACTAAAACGACACTTCAATCTCCATACCATCAGGCCTTGCTTGCTCCAATGTTCTTATGTCATAAGCTCTGCGCTTTTCAATGTTTATGTTACCATTTTCCAGAATTTATGTCCACCCAAATCCAACAATCTCAATGATCAAGCAAAAGTAGTGTTCCCATGTAGCAACTCGCAAAAAACGAAAACTTTTTGCCAGAAAACCCAATATGATTAATGTGTTGAGAGTCACGTTCATAAACACAAAGTGCATCATGTTCCTCACCTATCACCCCTATTATAGTTTCGCCACTCTTCCTAAATCCAAGCACCGTTCTTAAGAAACCATCAGGTGGGGTAATGGTGTATATCTTTGTAAATGATTTTGGATCACCATTCTCCATCATCCATACACCACAATTCAATAACGCTATTTGCCCATAACTAAATTGAAGAACAACAAGAGAGTCTCTTAACTTAGATAAAGACAAAAGAGCTTCAGTCCCGGGTATCGATATACTATCGGGGAGATATACTTTTGCGAATTCCTCACTTGTCAAATCAAAAGACATAATTAGATCAACGCAGTTATATATACCATCCACCATACTCGTATCATAAGCAAGCCAATAAATAAATCCATCTATAACTACATTATCATACTCTTTCAATCGAATCAAATTTGTAAGCAAATTGCTGCGGGATTTAGGACTTCTCCAAACCCCGGAGCTTAATGTAAACACCTCAACTTCCCAAGGGACTATATATACAGATGTATAACCAGCTAAAGTAGCCTTGACAAGCTTAGGGTCATTTGTACGAGGACAAACCCCAAAACCAAGGACCGTATCCCTAACTGACACACTAGGCACAACAACATCAACGGATTTCCTAATTGCAGGATTCCAAATAACGGCTATACTCGTTATGGGGTTAATTGACTTGATACAAAACTTGTAGAAACAGAACAAGCCTTGAGAGCAACCTAGTATTATTGGTTTTTCACATAATACTGTTGGCATGTGAAGTTGTATGGACACAGGGACAGTAAGGGTAAACTTATGTTGAGGGAAAGTATCATCATCATCGTCTACGATCGAAACATATTTTCGCTCAGATTCATTTTCCGGGTCAATGTAACTTACAAGTAGATGAGCGATAAATTCGGAGCTATCGATTAGGGACTTCCATGCTTTCGAAACAGATCTGAACTGAATCAATCATTTGACAGGAAGCCTTTTCATGATTTCCTCTTGGATTTCTAATGGTATGTTGTCTGACATCTTTATTTTGGGATGTTTCCGAGCTTGAACAAGTGTGAATTGGAAGATTATGGGGATTGCTTGGACGCTTCTTTCCAGTTAAATATAATTGGGCCTACCTGCAGATATGAACTCGGGCCGGTATAACGATACTAAGAATCCCAAAGCCCTGCACAAAAAAAAACAAAACCGGATTCGGAATGGATCCGTCTAAAAAACCGAAAAACTGGTTTAAGAAAAACCGGTTTCAGATAAACCAAACTGGCGGTTTTAAAACCGGCTTGGAATTTATGTAGTTCGCCGGTTTGAAACCGGTTTTTTTTTTTGCATGTCGGAAAGCATTAGTATTCCACACAGAACGGTCATATGATCGTTTGTCCTCATTTTTGCCCCTTTTTTGCCCTAAACCACGAAATTGACACCCTATTAGTACTATAAAAGTGGGTTGGGTGTTGAGGGTAAATCACACTCTCAAAAAAGCAAAAACGCTCTCAAAAAATAGCATTCGGATGTAGGCAATCTCAATCTCCTGTTAGCGTTGGGGATTCATCAACCAATCTTATGGTGGTGGCTATCAAAGAGACGAATAGAAACCCGATGATTTTGTCAAACTACGATTTGTGTGTGATTTCGAATGGTCTGAAAAAAAACGAGATGTAAGAAATGTGGGGCTTTTTTCGCTTAAGACGGGAATACTATGTTGAAAAATCATATAAAAAAGTTGTCCCCCATTGAAAGCCGCGTCGAATTCTAGTCAAACAACAATGGGGCTTGATGAATCGTTGTATGTTCGGGAAAGGATGGCGCACTTTGTGATTCAAGAAACCTTGCCTTTTGACCACTACGACAATAAGCGAATGACCTCGCTTATCCAAGAAACGCTTCAACCTCAATATTGCCATGTAAGTCGCATTACACTAAGACGTGATTGTATAAATATGTGGAAAGTAGCTAAAAATGAAATGATTCAAGGATTTCAATCCGTAGAAACTGGTGTAAGTTTAATGTGTGATGTTTGGACGGCTCCACATGGTTCACCATATTCGTATGTTTGTGTTACCGCTCATTGGGTAAATTCCAAAACGTGGGTAAGGATTAAGCGTACGATTGCCTTTGAATTGTTTGTATACCCCATACCGACGCTAATCTATATGCTATTTTAGATTATGTCATCAAAACGTATAATTTAGAAGCAAATATTTTTTCTATATCTTTCGATAATGCATTGAACAACACCGTTTTGGTTGATAAATAAAAACTAAAATTCAAACCGATTTGCGACGATGTCTTTTTTCATAGTCGATGTGTAGCACATATCATTAATTTGGTTGTGCAAGATGGGTTAAATGTTACCGGGCCAATAAAAACGATTTTAAACAAATGTTAAAAGATATTTTTAGTACTAGTAATGCTCGATGTCATAGATATTTGACGTTTTGTAACGATGCGGAAAAACTTTGGTTAAGTCCAAATTGGGACGTATCTACCCGATGGAATTCAACTTGCAACATGTTTAAATGTGCTTTAGGACAAAAAGATACTTTAAAAGTGTTTCATGACCACCTTGCACAATGTAATCGGGTTACGCCTTATCCGGAGTCAAGTTGGCATACTATACAAGTTGTTTCGGATATGCGTGGAGTTTTTTTTTAAAAAGGTACTACTTTGTTATCGCGAGTTTACTATCCTACAAGTTGTTTAGTTTTAAAACAACTTTTTTTAGTGACTTAAAAAATAAACGACTTTGAAATAAGAGGCAAATTTTATGAAAATATGGTGTAACCAATGAAAGAAAAGTTTAAAAAATATTTTTAAAGAATTGCCTCCCATTATAACTGTGCCGCTGCTTTGAACCCTACTCTTAACCGAAGCGGGGTTGAGACTTTAACTCAAAACATTTCTTATGATTTGGTTTTGTTCGAAGAAGACCCGAACCATATAATAAATCAATGTGCTTGCTTTAACAACGCTTTTGACAAAATGTTTCAAGTTTATTTAACAAAATATGGCTCAAGCTCACAAATATTCATGGTATGTCTCAAGATGCGGGTTCGAGTTCTCATGGTTGTGACGAAAACGTTCGACTATGTAATGTTTTAAGAAATGAAAATTCAAAACGATCTCGAGGTAACACCCCTAGTAGTGAGCTCGGAAGGTACTAAGGATCTGATTGTTTGTCTCAACTTACTATTCAAGAGTTTGAGAGTTTGGATATTTTGGCTTGGTGGAAAGAACAAGAATCCTAATTTCTGGTTCTAGCCGCCATGGCCCGTGACCTACTAATGGTCTAAGCTAGTACGATAGCTTCTGAATCTACCTTTTCGGTTAGTGGGAGGGTTATATCACCGAGAAGAACAAAACTCACTCCATTGATGGTGGAAGTTTGCATTTGTTTGAAAGACCACCTTGATAGCGTGGAAACGATTTAGAATATATCACCACTCGAAGGAGACATGTTGCGGGTTGAAGAAGAAATACATAAAAAAGAAATAGCGAGGGGTTTGTCAGTACCTCTTACAACACAAGAGCAAAATGAAGAAAGCGAATTCCACAACAAGACGGTTAATTGAAGACACAATGAAGGCGAAGATGATGACGTTATTTATGTTATTCCTTCAATGTTATTTGATGTTTATCTTTAATGTTATTGATGAATACGATGTATTCAAGAAACAATTCGATGTTTAAATATGTTTAATGTTTTGTTAATTGTTACTGCCCTCGTTCTAAAATTATTGTCCATCTTTTCTTTTTGGTTTGTCCGAAAATAATTGTCCACTTCAAAAAATAATTGTTGGATTTGTTTAGGTTTACCATATTGCCCTTAGTTTAAATTGGTATTTACAAACATAAAAGAAAACACAAATTAATTATCAAAGGTTAAAACTGTCTTTTTTTTGCTTTCGTAGAAACCAAAGCGGTAATTAATGCATTTTTCTTAAACTGTATATTTCTTGTCTGTGGATAATAATTTGGGGACAAAAGGTGACGAGGTGTCATTTTATACACTTTTTCAGGGTCATTTAACCCTCTGAATCATGCAAATATGTCTAAAATATGTGCTCTTGGAGGAAATACGGCGTCGTAATTCCTGGCGACGCCATCAGAACTTACAAGCGACGGCGTCAGAAGATATGTGATGGCGTCAGAATGTAACCGCCTCAAAGAAACCCTAAGATGATTCGGCGAAGCGACAACGCCAGGATTCTTGCGATGTCGTCGCGATTCAATTCCTATATATACACATACGTTTTTAGGGTTTTAGTTTGCAACTTTTGGGAGACGAACCCTAATTATCATAGTTCGAGTTTAGCAGCTTTTAGGTTGTTCTTAGGGCTTAGCCTTAAACACATGTTTTAATCAAGTGAAGTCATTTATCCTTTAATCTTTCAATATGTCTATGTGTTGTTTGGTTGATTCTTGTTCTTCCCTTTTCTTTAACATGCTATGTAACACCCCCAAATAGGGTTGCAGCGGAATAAGGGTTTGGGAGTGTTACTTCATAGATCAATAGCACAAGATATAAGAGAACGACCTTTATATGAGTCGTGAAAAATGATACATTGAATTTAATAAAATTGCTTGTTACAAAAGCCCGAAGCTTAACTTGTTCATCCTTGATAATGTAAAGATTTTAATACATAACAAATACTCCAAAATATAATGCACTTAAGTCTCTATGAAATATGACTCCCAAAATGATGACCCCAATGTATCTTTGTTATTGTACCTTATTGACATGAGAAAAACATGCTTTAAAACGTCAACATAAAGTTGGTGAATTCACAGGTTTAAGTAATGTATAAAGTAGGACCGTAAAATTTCTAAATGTATGGCAAAGTAACTAATACAATATCACAAAAGTAATTACGCCTGCGCTAAGCTCATGACACTGAAGCTACAACATGTATGTGTATGCAAATCAATGCCAATAGTGTGCCCGTGTAGATGTTCAACCCGCAACATCCAAAATCCGACATGGTATACGTTCATCATTTCGGTACTGCCAAAACTAGTGAGCGCTACTCACCCGAACGGGGATGTCAATCCTAAATAGATCTATTCATAACATTCGCGCTTACTACCAGTAATTAACAGTTCATGATTCATGGGCATAGTGAGTTATCGCTATTTAGGCAAACTAGTAATTTATTTAAAGTGTACTTGCGTCCAAATGTAAAATAATGCATGTTTCTCACCTCAAATTGTAAATCATTGTAATTGTATAAAAACGGGGCTATGAACTCACCTCAAGTGAATGAATTGATTATATAAATCAAGTAAGTGAAATGTCTCGCGAAATTCGAATGCAACCTAATTAATTATAAGCCGTATGAGTATAATGTATTTAATATAAATACAACAATATAAATTATAGAGTTACATCACCACCTAATAGTTTTTGTTTAATTTATAAAAGTCAAAACAATATTTAAAGTGTACTTGTTAAATAAATGTTTAAGTATTTATATCCGTAAAAAAAGTATTATTGTTGTCTAACAATTAACTATTTATTAATAATACTTGATTTAATATTTTTATTGTTTATATAATGATATTATATAAATAATTTAATTGTTTTATAAAATAATATTTATAAAGTTAAAAACGTATATAAATATTATATAAATGATACTATAATATTTTTTAACGTTTTTATAGTCCAAACGGACCCGAAAACACTCGTAAACCACTTTTTATATTTCTATCAGATTGTTATAATTTTATAAAAATACAAAAAATTATTTATAAAAATTAATTAGTTTTTGTAATTTTTATTTATCCGAAATCTTTAAAAACTCATAACTTGCTCATTTTAACCCCGTTTCGCTTGTTCTTTATATGTATGAAATCGTGACGAGATAAACTATCCAAATAAAATACTCATAGATTTTATAAAATCTGTGCCGAATCAGTAAATTCAAAACAGTTTATAAAATCATTTTTATAACTTTAAATCTTGCAAAACTCATAATTCCTTCGTTTTAATTCTGTTTTTAGAGTTATTTATATGCAGGGTTTCCTATTGAGATGATCTATCATCATAAAATATTTATATATTTTAATCAGATCTGAAACAATGCCAGTTTTTATAAAACTAATTTTATAAAAACACTTTTATATATTTAATTATTGTAATCTTGTAAATATCATAACTTCTTCGTTATAGCTTCGTTTTTCGAGTTCCTTATAAGCTTGGAATCCTCCTAACATGTACTATTTAAATCAGTAAGGTTTATATTTTATAAAAATTTGAATCTTAACAGAATAATTAAAACAATCCGTATATATAGTTTATAAAGTTGTTTTATAAATTATTACTTGATTAAATTTGTACAAGTTCTCTAAATTAATTTATACCACATGTCTTATATTTTAGGTCGTCAAATTCATGTCCATCATTATTGTCCAAATAAAATATCCACATAATTATTTGTGTATAAACTTTAATAATAAACTTTCAACAACTTATTTATAAACTAAATCTATAAATTAACCAACAATTATATAAATGATTTTTTTTTTGTTCTATCATATTTTTAACATCATTTTATCATAATAATAAATAAGTTTGAATCATGTACATGCCCATTTTATTTTATAAACTCATAAAACAAACCTTAGATGGTGATTAACAACAAACATGTATGTAAAATATGAAAATGAATAACTTGAAAAGATTAGGGTTTATGAAGACCTTAGAATAGTGTAGGAAGATGATAAATACAAAATCAAACCCCAAATATCAAACCCTAATCCAAAACCCTAGTTAGAAAACCCTAATTTCTTCTTGATTAAACCCATGCTAAAACAATACCCAAGCTTGATATACCTTAGATACTATACCTAAGAACACTTGTATGCTTAAAGTCTTTGTACTTTGGAAACTATGAAAACCCTAAAATTATAATTTGAGCTGTTGGTTATGGTTATAAAACAAGAGAGGATTTGTGTGTTTTGTTTACTTATAAATGGAAAAAGTGTGGTAGTTTACCTAAGACTTTCCTTATATAGCCAAAAGAAATGTGAAAACAACCTTAAACAAAACCATGAATTACAAGTGGTAATGGTATACCTTGTAAGGTGTTCTCATCCTCCATAGGAGGAGAGAATGGCTAGAAGGAGAGGGAGGACAAGGTTGATGTGCCGAATTATGGAAACTAGTTTTAAGGTTGTACTTGGTAGGGTTATAACTAATTTGATGGGATACTAGTGGGAGATTAAGATTTATTAAGTATGTATAAGCTTGGATCAGACCACAATGTTTATAGAAGTGAAAAATGATTTAATTTTTGGTATTGGGTATAATAGTGGGTGTTTGTTTGAGTATAGATAGGTATAGGTGCTTCCGTGTATGCCTAAATGTATTTTATTGCGAATCGTAAACGTTTTCCATAACTGATAAAAATAAACTATGAAAAGTTATAAATTATCCTCGAAATATTTATATAACACTTGATTGACGTGAACTTTTATTTGATTGATGTCCGTTTACGTTGAATGTTGATTTTTAGTTTACACGATTTAACTAAACGATAAAAATTAAAAGCAAACGCGTAAAACCCTAAAAATAAATAATGGCAAGTATTGAGTCGTAAAATGACCTGAAATAATGGATTGTTATAGTCTTCCCCCGTTAAAGGAGCCTTGTCCGCAAGGCTCAAGATGTGGAACTCAGGACCTCTCCTAGAGTTCCATCAAACCTTGATAATGGGGATGCGGCTTTGCTTTAACCGCTTGACTTCACGATCCATAATCTCTACTGGTTCTTCAACGAAGTGAAGCTTATCGTCAATGTGTATTTCATCCAACAAAATTTCCAACGGCTCGTCGGATAAACATTTCTTCAGATTGGATACGTGAAGCGTGCTATGAACCCTGCTTAATTGTTGAGGAAATTCGAGTCTGTAAGCAACGGTTCCCACTTTTGCCAACACCTTGAAAGGGCTACCTTGGGTTTAACCTCCCCCGTTTGCCAAAATAGATAACCCATTTCCAAGGTGATACTTTCAACATGACTCGGTCACCAACTTGAAATTCTAAAGGCTTATACCTCACATCGGCGTAACTCTTCTGTCGATCACGAGCGGCTTGAATTCTTTGTTTGATTTGCATGATTTTCTCAGTTGTCTCATAAATGATTTCTGGACCGGTAAGTTGAGTATCTCCGACCTCGGCCCAACAAATAGGCGATCGACACTTCTGACCATAAGGTGCCTCAAATGGGGTAGCTTTAATGCTAGTGCGAGAACTGTTGTTGTATGAAAATTCGATTAGCGGTGAGTGTCTATCCCAACCATTCCCAAAGTCTATCACGCAAGCGTGTACCATATCTTCTAGTGTCTGAATGGTTCTTTCGCTTTGTCCATCGGTCTGCGGATGGTAAGAAGTACTTATATCCAAACAAGTACCCAAAGCCTTCTGAAACGCCCTCCAAAAATTTGATGTGAATCTACCGTCATGGTCACATATTGTAACACCCTCAAATCTGAGCAAGCAGCGGAATGTTTGAATATCCGAGAGTGTTACATTATTGGGTCAATAGCACAAGATTTGAAAACGACTACTAAACGTGTCGTTTAAAGAAGATACATTGGATTAACAAAATACTTGTTTGTCACATAAGCTCATGGCTTCATATTGTTCAACAATATAAATAAAGATTTCGGTTTATAACAATTGTCCCCAAAGTGTAATAAGA
>BQNB010210099.1:0-10294 GCA_026074375.1 Tanacetum coccineum
AATGACAACTAACAGCGAATACCTGAGCATTGTTGAGTTCGATGAGTTTGAGTGGGTGAATTTGAGCAATTAGTTTGAGCGATGAGTTTGAGCAATTAACAATTTTGTTTAACTGGGTGTTTGGTGAATGATGTTTATGTAATTGTGCGGTAAGTTTATTTAAGTTAAATTTATAACACACGTGATATTTTTTTTAACCAAAAGGAGTCACGCCAACACTATTTTGTTAGTAAAAGAAAAGTTACAGTATAACACAATAAACAGTTGAACACATTTACATATTTCTATCTATCTACTACGGTAATATGTAAAAGTGTGTTAGAGTAATAACTAAACACTTGCATTTAAAAAAAAAAACAGTAGATAAGACATATAATTTTTATTCACATTTTTTTTAAGTGTAGGTAAAAATAAACATTTGCTCAAACTTATTAAAAAGTGTAGGTAAACACTAGACTTTTATACACACTTTACAAAAAGTGTAGGTAAAACTTCACATATCCTAACACTTTTTATAATATGTAAGCAAAACAGTTCACATCACCTCACACTTTTAAAATTTTGTCAGCAAAACTTACACTTTTACTTACACTTTTCAAAATGTGTGGATAAAACTGAAACTATGCTCACTCTTTTTAAAAGTGTAAAGATATGTGGATTTTTGTTGACACTTTTTACATGTGTCACCAAAAAAAGTGTCACTAAAGGACCTTTTTCTTGTAGTGAGTGCAATATTTATAGCTAAGACAGGATAACGTCTCCTGTGGGCGGTCCCGGCGGTCCCAGATAAATTCGAGGGCCATCGTGCGTATCAGTTGCCGCCCCTAGGTAGACCACTACAAAAAAACGCCATTTAGTGGCACACAAAAAGTGCCACAAAAGATTAGATATGTGCCACTAAAGGCTAGGATGGGAATCGGTGGCAGAAAATAAAAGTGTCACTAATGACGCTGCCACTAAATGGTTTTAGTGACACTTTTCGGGTGTGTTGCGGCAACCCTTTTGGGTTTTAGTGGCACTTTGTATTGTGTTACAGAAGAATTGTAGAGATATTGTGACACATAATGTGTGTCATTATTTACTTCATGTAATGGCAATTCCATCTATTGGTTTTAAACTTTTAGTGGCATATATATTAAGCAATAAAACGAATTACAATATAATTTTGTTTCACATTAACATTATTTATTCTTAAATCAAATTGTAACAAAACAAATATCGACCACAAGAGATGATAAGAATATTTTCTTTAACCAAAGTATACTTGAACAATATTTTTCGATTACAAGAGATGATAAGAACATTTTCATTAACCAAAGTATATATACTTGAACAATATTTTCCCACACATAACTACATAACACAAGCGACCAATAGGCTTGCTACATAAAGATACAAACGATTCAATTCCAAATCTCTAACAAATTATAGAAAAGGAGGCCTAAACCTACAAATGACCAACTATTTCATCCATGGTACACAAATTTGCTGGTAGCTCCCAAAACACTATATCTGTAGATAAGGAACAAAATACAGAAAGTCGAATATGAGATAAGAAATTCATTGTGACCATAGATATTTACTACTCCATCGATAAGCTAAAGAATAAAGATACATAAACATTTGTTTTAAATATAAGTTAGACAAAGTGTGACAGGAGTGCATAAAATAAAATTGTACCTTTAAATGAAAAGTTCATGCATGATTTGTTTAGATCCCCTGCGTAGAAAGTCATTCCTTGATGAAAACCTTCTCCAAAATCAATGAAAGATATATCAACAAAAGAATACAATTCACAAGTCTAAAAACTATCTAATGTACCATAACTTTATAAAGTTAAAACACAAGAAAATAAACTAGTATATATCAGTGGCACCTATTGTAAAAAGAGTGGCACCTATTGTAACACATGAACCACATGAATATGGTATTTATAAGTAGCAATTTAGCAAGCTTGCTTAAACATGGGCCAATTTGGTTTGTTCATTAATTAACATTGAAACTTTGTTCATTAGCTCCTTCATGCAACATAATTGACAACATTAGTGTAATGAAATAATGCAGAACACATTATTACAAAGTTACAATTTATATCTACCACACTAAAAGTGCATATAAAACTTTGAGTAAACTGCAAAAATCATCCCTGCGGTTTGTAGTTTCTGGCAGTAATCATCCCTAGCCGAGTACTAATGCACAAATCATCCCAGAGTTGGTGAAATGTTCGGCAAAAATCATCCCTACAGGAGGTTTTTGCAAAACTTTTGTTAAACGTTTTGCAAAATCATCCCCAAAAAGGATATTTTTGCCGAACATTAGCCACTTAGGGATGGATTAGTCAATAGTATCGGCTAGGATGTTATTGCTAACAAAACAAACCACAAGGATGAATTTGCAGTTTACTCAAAAACTTTTAAAAGTATTTCCTAAATGATAAACATAAAGAAAAACTGAAATAGATTCATACGATGTAGTATCCATTTAAAATTATCAAAAGTACATGTAATAAATTAAGTGAACTAATAACTCTGTTTGTGAAAGCATAACGAATACATACGAATTTTGTAACAACCTAACTGGCTAACTCCATTTGAATAAGGTTTAGTTAGATACAAAAATAAACAAATTCAATAATTGACGAGGCACTACCGACTTGAGATAAATGGCTTTCTAATGGTAACACATTCTTCAGAAAGCATCAATATTTATCTCTTACAGCCATTTATTTGCGTAATCGTCGACACCTTTTCATGTATAACTGAACATCTGTAATCATAACCAAAAAAAACATAAATTTATTTAGGGTCCGTTTGGTTTGTATATGGGTCTAGGATTTTGATTTGGATTTGGATCAGATTCCAGATAGGATTTGAAGTGGGGAGATAAAATATTCAATATAACTATTTATAAATAAATAATCAGAAAAAAAGAACGAAATATAAAATATTATAATAAAGAAAGAGGAGAAAGAGAAAGAATCCAAACCTATTTTATATGGAATAGATGGAATGGTTTCCTGACATCTTTTTATTTTCAACGGTGCAAAATTCAATCAAACAAACATTTGATTTTGAGATGACCCCACTTGGTTTGTTCCTTAATTAGCATTGAAACTTTGTTCATTGGCTCCTTTCTGCAACATAACTGGCAACATTGGTATAATGAAAGTTAAAAGAAAATGGACAATAATCTTACCTTTAGCGAAAATTATACGTACCTAATTAGTGATGTCAAACAAAATCCCATATATATGAATTGAATGTATAATTTCGACCAATTCTTATTATTTTCTTACTTGAACCAATTAAATAAAAATAATAAAACTTGAAAATGATGAATGAAAATAAAAATAAGCCGATGGAGCCGCTGGAGGTTCGACGGAAAGGAAAATGATGTGCGCCGTCATATTAGATCGAGGCCAGGAGGGAGTTCTAAAAAATAGGTCAGCCCAAATTTTTAAGGATGCATTTTAGGCATTAGTGGCACATCTCGTAAAATAAAAAATATATCAAGAAATATTAACGGCAGAAACTATATATGTGCCCCAAATTTTACTTGCTTATAATTACAAATCAAGATTTGTGTCATTAAAAACAAAGCACATTGGTGACACAATGCATAAATTGCTACTAAATGAGTAACTTCTTTAGTGACACATAAAAATCTGCCACTACAAACGTGATACAATGACACATAACATTTCTGTCACTAATAGTGTGTGCCACTAAATGGCATTTTTTTAGTGTGTAGAATATCTTAATCAGACACCTAGATGACTATAATGAAAGGGTTTGAGAGAGAGGGAAGTGGAAGGTTTCTAGTGAGAGAAAGAAGGAAATGTGTGAAATTATAAGAAAAACCAACACCCTCTCCATGTGTGGAGAGGGTACTTATACAAAGGATTTTGCCGATTGTGCCTTGGCTTTCCATGGGCTTTTCATAGGCTTTGGCCTAACTAGCTTACTAAGGTTCCAAATATTATGCTACGAGCTATCTAACGATATATTGGTAGTGACCGATACTTTAAGTATTTCTAAAAATCACCCCCTAAGGGAGGTCACTCCAATTTACAATAACTTAAACCTAGCATTCTATGAATGTCTTCAGTCTTGCTCGTAGTCTTTTAAACTTTAATCTTTAACTTGTGATATGTTTTAGTGATCTTTTACTTTAGGCTTGAGCTTGTTCCTTTAAGCTTGACTTGCATGTGACCTTGAGCTTCTTGAGATCATCAGCCAAACATAATCTCTTATCATTAACTTGTGATCTTTTGCCTTCTTATATACTTGTGACCTTCAGACCGACATGCTCATACTATACTTGATCTTTAACTTGAAAGCTTGAATAAAACATCTTTCTTGAAGTTCTTTAACTTTAACACTTCGTCGCTTCAAGGACGTGTGATATCAGAGTAGCAGAAGTCTTGAACATGTACTTGATCTTTCATAATGTCTTTATATATGTCAGTCAAGTATGAGCATGTAGCTATGAATCTTTGTCTCTGCTGGAACCAAGTACCTCCATGTCCATCTTTATATGAATATACAATAAACAGTTAGCAATAAAGTTGGGGGACGAATATGGCTTTGTTATTTGCCCGTGTTTGGTTGGATTAACCTTCGAATCCATGAGGATCGACCTGTGATCAGGTAGATTCGATTTAGGAAGAATCTCCTTGACAGGATTTCCAACTTGCAGTATTGAATTTTTCTAACACATATGTATTAGATTCATCGTACTCAGCTTGTTCTCATTAACGAAACGTCTTAAAGCAGACAACACGATAAGAATGAACTAGTGAGTTACTGTCTCACCGATTGAATAAAAAATTGATGTGAGAAAATCAATCGATGTGTCACTTGCTAAAGTGATTTTGCGACACATCAGGAGTTTTAAGCATTTCAAAATTCATCAACCATCAATTCATAGTCTGGACCGAATCGATATCCAGTGTCACAAGTTTGATCCATATAGGATCTCACAAGTAACCTACCATAGAGCTTGTTTGATGTTGGCTCTGGAAGGATTTCCATCGTCATTGTGAATACTTAAGTATTTCTCTGATGTTCTGGCAATATCACAAGGATAATGCATAGGACTCTTAAGATTTTACTTGTTTTCACAGTGTGTGAGAAACAAGTTTATATTGGATTAGTGTCCTAGAGATATTTATGGATGATCTCTTTATTGGCTCTAGACTCGATAGTGCACATTTGGTTTTAGTAATCGGAGGCTGCAGCTGATTGCCACCTTTTCAATACCAACTAACTCAGAGTGAGAAAGTTAATAGAAATGTGTGTAATCTCTGTGAGAAATGAAACAAGAGTCTTTTGAGAGACCTTGAGTGAATGGGGAGGGTTGTGCATCGCATCACTAGGTCCATGATGACTATCTTCAATACCAGACAACAACTTAGTGTTTCTGATAGCATATGTATTGACCCGGTTTCTGCCTAAGTGTAAGGAGGGCTTCTTTCTTTTCACCCTTTATCTTAACTTTTCTTTTTCAGTCTTCAACCCCTTCAATGCTTACCAAGACTTCATCATTAACACCTTGTTGGGTTTGTTCCAGTGTTAGCTTTGTCTTAGTCTGCATTTTTCCTTTTATCACTTTTTCTCCTTTTCATCATACCTATGGACTTCTATTCTATCTAATGGAATGTCCTTGGGTAGATCTCCCCGGTTCTGGCTGGATCGTGGGAACGAACACGTATACCTAACCACCTTATAACTTTAATTAATTAAATACATGGTCGGTCTTTTGGTATTGTTCTCGGCCTTAAATCCATTTGAAAACATCGATCAAGGTACTTTGTGATATAAATAAAAACATTTAGTACCTCAACGGTTTTACTTTTTAAAATTGCTCCCCCTGCATATGTGCATCGATATTCAAAAATGTTTAGCACATACGAGGAAGAAGCTGCACTAGAGTCATTAAGATCACATTTTACAAGTTATATATATTTTAATCACATTTTCTCCCCTTAACAAAAATGTCAAACCTCTTGATATTTTGGATATCAATTGATTTAAATATGTATGAAAATTATTTGGGGAGAAAAATGTTTAAATTATATATCAATCCTTTTATTGGAACATTTTAATGCTCCCCCTCAATTTTTGAGGGTATTATATGGTGTTTGAGTATGTTAATTTGAATTTTTTTGAATTTACTAAGAAATTCTTGAAAATTCGTAGTCAAATACTATATATGCCTATTATTAGTCTTACACTACTTATTTACATATTCATAAGATTTTTAATTACAAGAATTGACCTGAAAGAGTAGGACAAAATATAACAAAGTCATATTGTCCGCTGAAGCAGTCTGAGGTCTTCCCTATAATCTCTACCACCAATGAAGTTTTCCAAGCTTCTCATCAACCTTCTTTCCCGCAACTGACCATCAATTTCTTTTACCATGATGTGAGACCTTGTCTTGTCTAAGTGACTCCATCTTCTTTTTGGCATGGCTTTGTTATACCCCATCCTCAAATTGGTACCCATGTTATGAAGAGTATCCTGAACTGATTGGAGTTTACCGTCGCTGAACTTGTAGAGCTTATCAGAATGCATCAGTCTTTTCCTGGTCAGCTTGTCTTCATAAATGACTCCGTGAGGATCTGAGAGAGTGGTATATGGTGTTCTTTGGTAGAGGTATTCTTCGCGTGTTCTTGGCTTGGATATGTTGAGCTTCTTTTGGTATCTCTCGACACCAAGTTGAAGATCTTCCACTCTCTTCCGGATTACAATACGTCTTGTGAACATACGTAATGCAGTGGCAAAGTGCACAATGACATCACCCTCGAGGTTAAAGAGTCTGTTCTGAACAACGAGAAGCAGCATGTCCTCGATGTCATTTAGATGAAGTCATGGAAAGTATCCTTCCATGAACTTGTATAATTTCTAATCAGATCTTCGAACTTTAATCTCCTCTAGATGACCATAACCATACCATATGTTAACTTTGACATTTGTCACTGCAAGAATTCTTTTGGTGGAGTACACATCATGTTTGGACACCCTCTTGGAACCATATCCGTAGAATCTTTGTATTATGGGTCCATAGTGTGAAGTACCTAAAAGAGCATACTTGTCATATGCTACTTTTATTCCAGGTAAATCGTACTTAGCAACCTTTGTCTTGGTCAAAGAAGTCATATATGTTCTGGCAGTGCTTTCTCCTTGCAAGTATGCTAAGTCATTGTTGAAGAAGTAATCGGCCGGGACAATTTGACGATTTCTTAATTGAATCAGAAGTAGTGGTTTGCTTAAGTCGAGTGGATATCTATCACCTTTAGGGTTATTCTAGTCTAGTTGATCATTCAGTGCTTTGTAACATTCTTCCATATTATATTCGAGCTCGACATAACTCCTGAAAGTGCCTTTGAGAATGTTGTAAGCCGGTACTAACATAATGTCTTGTGTGAGATCACTAATCTACAGGCGGTTCATGACAAATGCGCTAAAGTCTATCGGCTGCTTATGAAATCATCGAATGTTTTGGAAGATTTTTCTACTTTGGCAAGGTCACTAAGCCATTTCTGAGTTGGCTTATTATCAACTGTTTTACCTTCATTCCACTCAAGATCTGGAGTAGGAGGTGTTTTTGGTTTCTTAAACTAATCCTTTGGGTTAACATTAACAATGGGTGGTTCATCAGTGTTACCCATGTCATCTCTAAGATTCTGTGGCCCTTAAGTATCTCTAGCCTCAAACACTGTATCCTCTGCTTGTGTAGACTTGCCAGTAGATTTTGGCTGAGATTTGGTGGTGCCTTTAGAAGTTCCAGTTGACTTATCCTTCTTTGATTGTTCAGGTTCTTTGCCCGTCTTCTTCCTTTTCAACCCTTGGTTTGATCCAGCAGGAGGGCCTTCATCTCTGTCAGTATCAGCTGGCTTTCTCTTCTTTAACTTGTCAGCAACACCTTTATCCATGGCATCTTCATCCTCAAGTATTGACTCCATGAGAGCATGATATAGAGCTTTATGCTTGAAATTTTGTTCAAATGACTTGGTTTCAGTCTTGGTCTCAAACAAGGTTCATTTCTGATAAATTCCCAAAGTGCATCCATATCAGATTATATGATTGTATATTTAGGCTCTTGCTGTTTCTCTACTTGTTCCATCTTGATCTTGCGAATATCAGCAACACTTCTTTGAGGTTTCTGTTGCTGTTGGAGCACATTTGTGACATCTGCTAGAACAGAGTGTTCCTTAACCAGTTCTGTAGTATGCCTCTCGACCGCCTTATGAAGAGCATCATCCAGACTTGTTCCAAGGTACTCTTTAACAACGGTTGGAACTTCAGACTTGACATCTGCATGAATAGCTGAATTATGATCCATATTTCTGATTGTCTTGACTTCATTTTCCATGTCAGAAAGTTTTTGATAGATAGTAGAAAGGGTTGTGGAATCAGGAATAATAGTTGTTGAGGTTGTTTCTTCTGTAGTTGTTGGTGTTGGTATCAGTGTTTATTATTGTTGAAGAGGGTTGAATGGAAGAATTAGTGGAGGAATGGTTGTTGCTTGAGCTGATGAAGTTTTAGGAATTATCGTAACAGGTATGGTGAGAAGTGGTGAGGTTTGAATACTTGGATCTTCATGTTGAACTTTGACATCCATCATTGAGATAATTTTAGTGTCCCCCGAGGGAATGTTATCAAAGTTGAGAAATTTAGTGGCATAGTCGGATGAGATAGAAGAGCTTTAAAGTGGAACTTCAGTCTTTTGTACAGCAAGGGCAGCCGTAACTATTGTTTGAGCATCATCCTTGACTTGATCACCAACAACTTCTTGACTAACTTCCTCGTGCTCAGCATCTACATGTCCAACATCAGTCATCTCTTTATCGTCTTTCCCTTCATCTTCACGCTTAGAGTCTTTCAACTCCTCATTTACATCACTATACATCTCCTTATTGATACGATCAAACTCTTCATCATCAGCATCTTCATCATCAATAGGTACATAGTCGTCAGGAGTATGTACAAACTCTTCTTCTTCTTCATCATTAGTCTTATTGAGATCAACAACTTTGTCATCATCATCAGACTCTGTTCTTTCATCATCACTTTGTTGATCATCATCATCATTATCATCATCAATATCTCCTCAAGACTCATATTCACTCTCAAAAGAATCTGCTTTGGATACATCGATAACCCCTGGTTTTAAACCAGTTCCTTCACTTGTGTCAATTGACTTGCCTTTTGGCTCATTTGGAACCTTTGACTCTAAATCAGCTCCCTCACTTGAGCCACCTGATTGGTGAATATGTGTTTTCCGCTTGCTTCTCTTGATAGTCTTTTTCAACTGAGCTTCCTCAAGTAATGCGACATCATATAGCAATTCAATTCTTTTGCTTCTTTCAGCCTTAGTGGGTGCTTTCTTCTTTGACACAGACACACCAGTAGTGTCTTGGATTTAAACACTAGTAGACTGTCTTTTAGCAGCAGGTTTCTTGACAGGTTTTTCTGCAGGTTTATTGACAGGTTTCTCTGCAGGCTCTTCAACAGCAACAAGAGCTTTCTTCTTTGAAGGAGAAGCAGGTTTCTTAAATTTCCTTGCTTTCTTGGGAGTTGTAGCTCCTGTTGCAAATGCTAGATAAGTCTTGTAGACAGGAGAGTCCCGCATCTACTGATTAGTCATCCCTTCAGGAAGAAGTGCTCCATATACTTGATATTCATCAAATTTGGAGACAAATCTCAGTGTACCCAAAACGTTGTCATGCTGGACAATGTGCATGAATATTCTGTTCCTCATAGAGATTGACTTATCTCTGGAAATGAAGTGATGGATGATTGTCTTTGTGAATCTGGGATAGTACATCTTTTCTTGTTTCTTATGGTCTCTATTGTCTATCTGGAACATGAAGTCTTCCCAAAGTAGATCAACAAAGTCAACATTCTTGTTATAGTACATACCCCATAGTATTTGTGCTCTTAAGAGTATGATCTTATCAAGACCAGTGATTTTCCCAGATTGTATACTAATCTAATAACATACTTGAAGAGAAGGAAATAGGTTGTTTTAGTAAGAGAAAGGGTTGGATGAACACTTAGAGAGGGAAAGTAAACATAAGATAGAAAATGTATTATGTGTGAAAAATGAACAACCAACCACCTCTCCAAGGCATGGAGAGGTGTTTATATTTATACTACTATTTTGGCCGTACATGGGAGCTTTATGGGGTTTCCTTAAGCCTTTTGGCCCTATTCAATTACTAAACATTATACCGACTAACTACGGGCTTTGACTAACTATTATTGGTAGTGACCAATACTTTTTG